>JAGKPW010003075.1:0-46327 GCA_019926035.1 Melaleuca alternifolia | reverse complement strand
GGGCGTGACAAGCCTTTTCTAACGAACACGTTGCCAAATAAACGTTCATTATTTGGCGTTTGCCAAACATTGCTTTTGATGAAAAAGTCTTTACCTAAACTAAAAGAAGTGAGAAAATTACCCAATCATTTGCACGGAATTTTAATATAGTTCTTCAAGCCAATTTTCACTAGAAAATCAATAACATGACGGTCCAGCCTTTCTAACGTCCTATGTAACTCATTGACAAATCAACGATTTATAATGAAAACTAATCAAAAGGACTACGGTGATATTTTGTGCAAAGGTTTAGAACCAAGTGCAAAATTAAAAAGTTTAGGACTAAATTCGTATATATACAATGGGTTTAGGCAATTTCCACATACATAATTTAATCAGTTATACTATTTCTAAAAGAAAACAAAAAGAACTAATCTAAACGGCACCTTAGCCTTCAAAAACATTTGCTCAAATTCTCCACTAGATAAAAATTAAAAAAAACAAACGAACCCTATTTGGCAATGTTTATAAACAAGGGTGTTTCTATGTTTTTGTTCTAGGGAACAAAAAAAGAACATAAAAGTATTTTTTTTACATAATTTTTGTTCCTAGGAACACATCTGGAACAAAAACAAGAAACAAAAAAAAAACTTGTTTCTTGTTTTTGAACATTTGTAAAAAAACACAATTTCTTTTTTTTTTCTCTCATGGCACTTGGAACCTTTGGGCGCCACCTGTTGCCAGCCACCGCCGCCGCTAGTCGTCCATGAACAAGAAGAAAAAAATAAATAAAATAAATAAAATTCAATTGTACCAAACGCATTTTTATTATATTTCTATTTCAAGAACACTTTTACCGAACGCTTTATTTTACTCAAAAATTATTCCATGGAGTAGAAATACAAAAAAGTGTTTATATTCAAAATTATTTCCTAAAACAGATACGTTGCCAAAACGTACCCAGTCTTCACGTATTTTTGTTTAAATTCTTCACGTTAGCTTTGGATTTATGTCGCTCAAAAGTCGTGGCGAGACTTTGTGTGCATTTCGTCAAACATCGCTACAAGTCCCAACTCAGCAAACCTCATATCCTGAAATTTCTCTCTTTACTTGTTCCAGAAGAGATGCAAGTTTGACTTGTGGATCAAAGAACAAGATGGGTCAAAAACACAAGATGGTGAACTTGGTCAGAACTCAAATACAGATCCTGCACGTCATTTCGCAAACCAGATTTTCGTGAACAGTCGATACTGAAGTTGGTATAGCATCGACTTTAACAACAGATGCTGGCATTGATCCCCCGAGAGAAAAAATTTCCAGACTTCATATCGCACAGCCCAATCTTTGTCCTCCAGACACGACCGCAAGCAACTAATGACTCACTTCCAAGCATAGACTCTTATCGATGACCCAAGTTCACCTGAATACTGTCCAAAATCTTGCTGATGATCAGATTTTTCTACTTGGAGTTGGAAATGCACAGCAATGCCTCAAGCACCAAGGATTATATAAGACAAGTTAACTTAGCCAATGTGCAGAAAAACGAAGCGAATGTTGTCATATCACAGTAAACGTTAATGAAACTCTTCCGAGAATAGGTTTAAGCTTTCATTTGTAGACCCACCGGACTCCAGTAGTAAACTACCCCTCTCATTTGAATGGAGCTTTCTTTTAGAAAAGCACCTTGTTAGCGTAAGTTGCCTTGCTTCATTCTTCAAGGATTTACATAGCTGGCAAAGAAGCTGTTCAAGGATTCTTTTGAGGGGAAGATCACCAAAAAAATCCTAAATTTATTGCATTTGTGTTAATTTAATCCTAAATCTTTCAATATGTCTACAAAGTCATGTGAAGTTCAAAAATCCTACCTATTACAACCTATTATATATAACTTCACTTAGAAATTTAACCTATGCCTCTTAAGTCCAACCACCTATTTCTCATCCGATTCGGGTGTTGTGTTACTGGATGAAATTCATTGAATTTACCGTTCACAGCAGAGTGAATAACGTAACTCGATGCTTTTTCTTGTTCTCCTCCAACTTTCTCTCATTGTCCTATGACTTCTCTCAGATGTGGTGAACTTTATCATCATTTCTAGATCATCTGCACTTTTGTGATTTTGAGAGTCACGTAGATGCGAAACCAAGCCTGTAATCCGCCACTCTTTCATACTGATCCTCTTCCATCAACAATTTGCAGATGGTAATTATCAGGAGATAAATCCAAAGACTCACTGGATTGAAGTCGCTCTTATACTAAAGCAGTTGCTTTAGTCATACATTATAAGCCATAATAAAAATTTGAGATCCAAAGGCCAGACAAATGCTGAAGGTACGGACATCCGAGAGAACACTAGACAAGCATTGGTTTACCAACACACGTGGACCAGTCGGCATCGCCATTAAACTGCATTGATCATAAAAATCAGTTCAAACCAGTCAAAAAACAGGAATGATCTGTGGATCAATCCAGTTTGGTGGACTCATCTCCATTCTCAATTTACTTGGACCAATCCAAGTGCCTAGAGAAAGTAACTTTTTTTGGTTGTTCTCTTGGATATATGTACCTTCCATCATTTTCCTAGCATTCAAAATATAATAGTTTGTCAAAAAAGCAACTGTTCTTATACAAGAACGACTTCAATTCGATGTCTCTTTGGGTTCATCTTCTATCCAAAAAAGAGTCTGATCGAAGAGGATTAGCATGGACTTGGTGTTCTTTATGAACAACTCTCACCATCACAAAGGTACCTGCAATCTAGAAATGATGATGAAGTGCACCAAACTCTAGAGAAGTTGGACAATGAGAGCAAGTTCGAGGAGATCGAGAGAAACCATGAAGCAGTCTGCTGCGAAAGGTCAGCTGGATGCACTTCATTTCATGATACAACAATACCTCAGAAGGGCAGAGAGGATGCTCGTTTGAGTTACAGATAAAGGTCGAATCTCTGAATAAAGTTTTTTGTTATGGGTTCTCACATGTTGGACTTTCAACTGCATAGGAATTTGTCCTCATATAACCTTAAGTTGTTTCTTCTTTTCTTCTTTCTCATTCATCGATGTAGACGGTATTATCCATCGGCAATCGAAGAAAATCTGGTGGAATACCACCGAATATTCCTTAGTAGGACCATCGTACGTGGTCGTGCGGCCACCGACGTCGTGGTACACTAGCTACCATCTAACGAGCAGATTGAGGATGCCCAAGAATTGTGGGTCGTCGCTGGTCTAAGCCATCCCGGTCATGTCCAAACGCCACAAAGTAGGAAGCATGGCAGACATGATTTCCAGAAATTATCAAACGAGTGACGAGGAGAAGAAGACGAAACCCAGAGATGATGATGATGAACAGAGGAGATGGAAGATCGATAGAGATTGCGTGAAGAAGAAGTTGGGGGGCAGTGCGAAAGCTCAATTTCTATTAGGGGTGGGAGGGAAGGAGAAGAGCACTGGGACATTTATAAGGTAGCCGTTGAGGAGCTTCGGTGATTTGTTTCCTATTTTGTGCTGCCGAATTTAAGAATATGATAAAAACAAAAATAAAACCGAGGTTTCCACCCATAGAAGATTTGAGACATATTCGACATAACATGAATTACAAGCACAAACGATACCCAAGCTTCCCCTCATGCTAAAGAAAATTTAAATAGCTTATTTCTGCCTTTAAGAGGAGGTGAAATTCCTTGCCCCTCTAAGAAACGAAGGAAAAGAAAATCGATGAACTCCTCTGTCTGAATACAAACGAAGAAAGGCTTAAAGCTGCTTGGTTGCCGAGTAGTTCGGTTAATATAAATTAAGAAAAGGCATGAAAGATATTAACCTGAATCCAACGGTTGCAAAGCTCTTCGGTTGTGTCCTCAGAGAAACCGCATATATCAGCTCCTACCATTGGAATTCCGAAGAGCCCAAAACTTAAAAATGTGATCAAAAGAGAATTACCTACGAAATGAAGATTGAAGAACCAAAACCGCACTCGCCAATCAACAATCGGAAGCCGTGAAGGAGTATTCGTTTGAGCCAAGAAAACCTCAATCGGCGATTAAGCAACCTTGTTGAGAAACTTTGATCGGTGATGAAGAAATCCAACTTTCAATCTTCAAACGAAAACCGAGAGAAAATGAACAAGAGCACCAACGCGAAGCAAAAATCCTCTCCTCTCTGATTCAAACGCACTCCCCAGACTAAAGAAAAACGAAAGCCCGAGAGTGAGAGCTAGAGAGATCGAAGCGTCGTGAAGGAGAGAGTGCCGTCAAAGAGGGAGAGCCGCGAGAAGGAGGAGGCCACCAGGGATTAATCGGCGAGGGAGCCAGGAACAAAGTAAGGGAAAAAGACGTACAGAGAGGGGGGAGAGAGGGGACGTGAAAGGAGAGAGAAATAGCCTCGGAGGGGGAGACCGTGCAAGAGGGACCACCAAAAAAAAAATCTTCAAGAACCCCCCTTTTTCCCCCTTTTCAACCGAATTGTCCTTCCTCCTCTATTATTCATTTTTCTTGTCTTTATCTTCTTCTTGTTTTCCCTTTTTTCTTATTTCTTTTCATCCTCTTTTGTTTTATTCATTTCGTTTCATTTTTTTTCTTCTTTTCAGATGAAATCCTAATTTCAAAAAGACTATGATTTATTAGACCGGTTAAATTTAGGTGTCAACAGCTGCCCTTCTTTGAAGGGCAGCTCGAAGAGGTTCCATTCAAAGATAAAAGACGCCTAAATTTTACTGGTTAACAAAAGTTAGCATTTTTGTCTATCATTTTTGTTGTTTCTTCTTTTCTTCTTTCTCATTCATCGATGTAGACAGTACTATCCATCGACAGTCGAAGAAAATCTGGTGGAATACCACCGAATATTCCTTAGTAGGACCATCGTTCGTTGTCGTGCGGCCACCGACGTCGTGGTACACTAGCTACCATCTAACGAGCAGATTGAGGATGCCCAAGAATTGTGGGTCGTCGCTGGTCTAAGCCATCCCGGTCATGTCCAAACGCCACAAAGTAGGAAGCATGGCAGACATGATTTCCAGAAATTATCAAACGAGTGACGAGGAGAAGAAGACAAAACCCAGAGATGATAATGATGAACAGAGGAGATGGAAGATCGATAGAGATTGCGAGAAGAAGAAGTTGAGGGGCAGTGCGAAAGCTCAATTTCTATTAGGGGTGGGAGGGAAGGAGAAGAGCACTGGGATATTTATAAGGTAGCCGTTGAGGAGCTTCGGTGATTTGTTTCCTATTTTATGCTGCCGAATTTAAGAATACGATAAAAACAAAAATAAAGCCGAGGTTTCCAACCATAGAAGATTTGAGACATATTCGACATAACATGAATTATAAGCACAAATGATACCCGAGCTTCCCCTCATGCTAAAGAAAATTTATATAGCTTATTTCTGCCTTTAAGAGGAGGTGAAATTCCCTGCCCCTCTAAGAAACGAAGGAAAAGAACATCGATCAACTCCTATGTCTGAATACAAATGAAGAAAGGCTTAAAGCTGCTTGGTTGCCGAGTAGTTCGGTTAATATAAATTAAGAAAAGGCATGAAAGATATTAACCTGAATCCAACGGTTGCAAAGCTCTTCGGTTGTGTCCTCAGAGAAACCGCATATATCAGCTCCTACCATTGGAATTCCAAAGAGCTCAAAACTTAAAATTGTTGGAATTGAGTATGCCAAATCATCCCATGTGGCGGCATTGTCTCCAGTCCAGCAAGACTCGGGGCTTGCGCTCGTGGAACGGTCGAGCAAGACTCTCTCGCTACGCACGTGCGCAAACCGTGCCTCTTCCGTGTTCCAGATGGGGTCGGGAGAGGCGACGAGGGTGATCCATAAGCGAAACCAATGTGATCATTACTCTTTACATTATATGATTATATGATGATTTATGAATTTCTTAATTTGACTCTTATTCTCTCTCTCTCTCTGGATAATCATCATCAACTTCTAAACATCACATCGCACATTACACATGTACATGATCGTATATTATGAAACTTCTTGTGATCATGATTTAAGCAAAAATTTTCAATGAAGATATCGATTCACATGTTCAAAAGTAATTGTTCTTTTTTAGGGTTAATATTATAAAAAAAAAGAAACTCCAAATTATGTTTACTATAATATGATATATGAACTTCTTTTCTGTATCTCACCCCGAATTTCTTTTTGTATCATAAAAAAATATTGAACTTACAAGAGTATGACAAATATATCTTTGATAAAATTATGATAAATGATATATCTCTATATCTCACACATATATAAGTTTGAGTTTTTTCAGCATTTGTGTTACGGTAGAAAAGCTTATGGATTCTAATGACACAAAAAAAATTAAGGTATTTGGAATCCTCGGTTATAAGAAAAAGTTAAATTAAGGTATATGCGTTACTTGAAGTTTTTTTGTGACATTTACCTCCTTTTTTCTATTGACATTTAGCGTTTTCACTTTAAAAATTCTTTAATAGTCTAAAATGTTTTTTTTATTTAAAAGGAGCCGCTGCTAGCCTATTAAGGTTGCCTAGAAACCAAGTAAAAGCATTGGGAGGAATGCTTCACGTTATACGCAACCAGAGATTCCTAAGGTACGAAAACCTGATTACGTTAACTATTTAGTTAACGCCCTTTCGGTATCTAAAATTGTTTGATTGATTGGTTAATCTAGATGTTTGCATACATACTTACATCACCTAAAAGGCTATTCCATTAGTGTTTTGATGTCAAGCTTTAAGAGCTTATTCAATTGGATTCATTTTAGAAATTTTCTATTATTTTTTATTGATCTTTTTATGATTTTCTAATGAGTTTCTAATTTTTTTTATGATTTTTTTAGGATTTTCTAATTTTCTATTATTTTGAATGATTTTCTGATTTTTTTTGTCATTTTATAATTATTTTCTGATTTTCTATTATTTTCTAATTTTTCTATTATCTATTATCTATTTTCTGATTCTTTTAATTATTTTAAATTATTAACTACTATCTATTATCTATTTTCTGATTTTTTATTTGATTTTTTTATTTTCTAATTTCCTATTTTCTATTAGCTACTTTCGGATTTTTATTATTATTATTTTCTGAATTTTATTATTCATTTATTATTTTTCCAATCCTTTATTATTTTTTATGATTTTCTTTATTATCTTCTGATTTTGTTTTTGTTTTTGATTTTGATTTTTGATTTTATATTTATTATTAATTTCTAATTTTCTTTGTTATTTACTGACTATTTATATTTCTAAAAAGAAAAAGTATCGGACCCTTCGCCCAAAGATAACCCGAAAATGGGCTGGAAGTAAGGCCCAGTCCATTCTTATTTTAAAAAAAGATCTAAAAAGAAGCTAAATTGTGGCCCAAAATTAAAATAAACCCAAAAAAAAGAAATAGGCCCAAATGAGAAACGAATTTCTATGAAGAAACAGCCCAAAACGAAATTAAGCCCAACCTATGAAATAGTCTAAATCAAATCGGATTTCTAGCCCACCGAATTAGACCTCAATTTTGACTTCTCTTCATTTCTTTTAAAATTTTTCTTTTCGTTTCTCCTGCAATTCATCTTCTTCCTCATGCTCATGCCTTATTTCCTCTTCAACACCGACTTCAATTGTCGGCCAAAAACAAAAAAAAAACATATCACTGAAAATAAAAACCGGTGATGCTAGCGAGACTTGTGCAAACGACTAAACCTCCACAACTAAACTAAAAATCTAAGGAAGATATTAGGATTTTCATCTAGGCATTTTATCAAACATTACAAGTTCAGCGATGACAAGTGAGCTTTAGTACCAAAACCAAATTTGATCTAAACTACAAATCATCAATGAATTAATAAGGAAGTCAGATCAACTAAAATGAGCATCACGGGAGCCCGGAAGTCAAGCTAAACAACATTCGGCATCAAAACAACAAAAATCACAGCATTGCACGGGAAAGAAAATTGAAAGAGGCGCAGTGAATTCATGAACAACGACGAGCTCAAGATTTCAAGATGTGATCAAAAGAGACTTACCTGCGAAATGAAGATCGAAGAACGAAAACCGCACTCGCCAATCAACAATCGGAAGCCATGAAGGAGTATTCGTTTGAGCCAAGAAAACCTCAATCGGCGATTAAGCAACCTTGTTGAGAAACTTTGATCGGTGATGAAGAAATCCAACTTTTAATCTTCAAACGAAAACCGAGAGAAAACGAACAAGAGCACCAACGCGAAGCAAAAATCCTCTCCTCTCTCATTCAAATGCACTCCCTAGACTAAAGAAAAACGAAAGCCCGAGAATGAGAGCTAGAGAGATCGAAGCGTCGTGAGGGAGAGAGTGCCGTCAAAGAGGAAGAGCCGCAAGAGGGAGGAGGCCACTAGGGAGCAATCGGCGAGGGAGCCAGGAAGAAAGTAGGGGAAAAAGACGTACAGAGAGGGGGGAGAAAGGACACGTGAGAGGAGAGAGAAACAGCCTCGGAGGGGGAAACCGTGCAGGAGAGACAACCCAAAAAAAAAAATCTTCAAGAACCCCCCCTTTTCCCTCTTTTTAACCGAATTGTCCTTCCTCCTCTATTATTCCTTTTTCTTGTCTTCATCTTCTTCTTTTTTTTCCCTTTTTTCTTATTTCTTTTCATCCTCTTTTTTTTTTATTCATTTCGTTTCACTTTTTTTCTTCTTTTAAGATAAAATCCTAATTTCAAAAAGACTATGATTTATCAGACCGGTAAAATTTAGGTGTCAACAGCTGCCCCTCTTTGAAGGGCAGCTCGAAGAGATTCCATTCAACGATAAAGACGCCTAAATTTTACTGGTTAACAAAAGTTAGCATTTTTGTCTATCATTTTTGTTGTTTCTTCTTTTCTTCTTTCTCATTCATCGATGTAGACAGTACTATCCATCGGCAGTCGAAGAAAATCCGGTGGAATACCACCGAGTATTCCTTAGTAGGACCATCGTACGCGATCGTGCGGCCACCGACGTCGTGGTACACTAGCTACCATCTAACGAGCAGATTGAGGACGCCCAAGAATTGTGGGTCGTCGTTGGTCTAAGCCATCTCGGTCATGTCCAAACGCCACAAAGTAGGAAGCATGGCAGACATGATTTCCAGAAATTATCAAACGATTGACGAGGAGAAAAAGACGAAACCTAGAGATGATGATGATGAACAGAGGAGATGGAAGATCGATAGAGATTGTGAGAAGAAGAAGTTGGGGGGCAGTGCGAAAGCTCAATTTCTGTTGGGGGTGGGAGGGAAGGAGAAGAGCGTTGGGACATTTATAAGGTAGCCGTTGAGGAGCTTCGGCGATTTGTTTCCTATTTTGTGCTGCCGAATTTAAGAATACGATAAAAACAAAAATAAAGCCAAGGTTTCCACCCATAGAAGATTTGAGACATATTCAACATAACATGAATTACATGCACAAACGATACCCGAGCTTCCTCTCATGCTAAAGAAAATTTATATAGCTTATTTATGCCTTTAAGAGGAGGTGAAATTCCCTGCCCCTCTAAGAAAGGAAGGAAAAGAAAATCGATCAACTCCTATGTGTGAATACAAATGAAGAAAGGCTTAAAGCTGCTTGGTTGCAGAGTAGTTCGGTTAATATAAATTAAGAAAAGGCATGAAAGATGTTAACCTAAATCCAACGGTTGCAAAGCTCTTCGGTTGTGTCCTCAAAGAAACTGCATATATCAGCTCCTACTATTGGAATTCCATAGAGCCCAAAACTTAAAATTTCAGGAATTGAGTATGCCAAATCATCCCATGTGGCGGCATTGTCTCCAGTCTAGCAAGACTCGGGGCTTGCGCTCGTGGAATGGTCGAGCAAGACTCGCTCGCTACGCACGTGCGCAGACTGTGCCTCTTCCGTGTTCCGGATGGGGTCGGGAGAGGCGACAAGGGTGATCAATAAGCGAAACCAATGTGATCATTACTCTTTACATTATATGATTATATGATGATTTATGAATTTCTTAATTTGATTCTTATTCTCTCTCTCTCTCTGGATAATCACGATCAACTTCTAAACATCACATCACACGTTACACATGTACATGATCGTATATTATGAGACTTCTTGTGATCATGATTTAAGCAAAAATTTTCAATCAAGATATCGATTCACATGTTCAAAAGTAATTGTACTTTTTTAGGGTTAATATTATAAAAAAAGAAACTCCAAATTATGTTTACTATAATATGATATATGAACTTCTTTTTTGTATCTCACCCCGAATTTCTTTTTGTATCATAAAAAAATATTGAACTTACAAGAGTATGACAAATATATCTTTGATAAAATTATGATAAATGATATATCTCTATATCTCACACATATATAAGTTTGAGTTTTTGTAGCATTTGTGTTAAGGTAGAAAAGTTTATGGATTCTATTGACACAAAAAAAAATTAAGGTATTTGGAATCCTCGGTTATAAGAAAAAGTTAAATTAAGGTATATGCGTTACTTGAAGTTTTTTGTGACATTTACCTCATTTTTTCTATTGATATTTGGCATTTTCACTTTAAAAATTCTATAATAGTCTAAAGTGTTTTTTTTTATTTAAAAGGAACCGCTACTAGCCTATTAAGGTTAGCTAGAAACCAAGTGAAAGCATTGGGAGGAATGCTTCACATTCTACGCAACCAGATATTCCTAAGATACGAAGACTTGATTACGTTAACTATTTAGTTAACGCCCTTTCGGTATCTAAAATTGATTGATTGATTGGTTAATCTAGATATTTGCATACATACTTACATCACCTAAAAGGCTAGTCTATTAGTGTTTTGATGTCAAGTTTTAAGAGCTTATTCAATTGGATTCATTTTAGAAATTTTCTATTATTTTTTTATTTTTTATTGATCTTTTTATGATTTTCTAATGAATTTCTAATTTTTTATTTTTTATAGGATTTTCTAATTTTTTTTAATGATTTTTTAAAGATTTTCTAATTTTCTATTATTTTTAATGATTTTCTGATTTTTTTTGTTATTTTCTAATTATTTTCTGATTTTCTATTATTTTATAATATTTCTATTATCTATTATCTATTTTCTGATTTTTTAAATTACTTTCTAATTATTTTCTACTATCTATTATCTATTTTCGGATTTTTATTATTTTATTATTTTACTATTTTCTATTTTCTATTAGCTAGTTTTGGATTTTTGTTATTATTATTTTCTGAATTTTATTATTTTTCCGATCCTTTATTATTTTTTCTGATTTTCTTTATTATCTTCCGAATTTGTTTTTTATTTTATTTTATTTTTTGATTTTATATTTATTATTATTTTCGAATTTTCTTTATTATTTACTGAATATTTATATTTCGAAAAAGGAAAAGTTTCGGACCCTTCGCCCAAAGACAACCCGAAAATGGGCTGGGCGTATGGCCCAGTCCATTCTTGTTTAAAAAAAATCTAAAAAGAAGCTAAATTACTGCCCAAAATTAAAATAAGCCCAAAAAGAAATAGGCCCAAATGAGAAACGAATTTCTATGAAGAAACAGCCCAAAACTAATTAAGCCCAACCTATGAAATAGCCTAAATCAAATTGGATTTCTGATTTTCTACTATCTATTATCTATTTTCTGATTTTTATTAATTTATTAATTTATTATTTTCTATTTTCTATTAGCTACTTTCGGTTTTTTATTATTATTATTTTCTGAATTTTATTATTCATTTATTATTTTTCCAATCCTTTATTATTTTTTCTGATTTTCTTTATTATCTTTCGATTTTGTTTTTGTATTTGATTTGATTTTTGGATTTTATATTTATTATTATTTTCGAATTTTCTTTATTATTTACTAAATATTTATATTTCGAAAAACGAAAAGTTTCGGACCCTTCGCCCAAAGACAACCCGAAAATGGGCTGGGCGTAAGGCCCAGTCCATTCTTATTTAAAAAAAATCTAAAAAGAAGCTAAATTGCGGCCCAAAATTAAAATAAGCCCAAAAAAGAAATAGGCCCAAATGAGAAACGAATTTCTATGAAGAAACAGCCCAAAACAAGTTAAGCCCAACCTATGAAATAGCCTAAATCAAATCGGATTTCTGATTTTCTACTACCTATTATCTATTTTCTGATTTTTATTATTTGATTTTTTTATTATTTTCTATTTTCTATTAGCTACTTTCGGATTATTATTATTATTATTTTCAGAATTTTATTATTCATTTATTATTTTTCCGATCCTTTATTATTTTTTCTGATTTTCTTTATTATCTTCCGATTTTGTTTTTGTTTTTTATTTTATTTTTTGATTTTATATTTATTATTATTTTTTAATTTTCTTTATTATTTACTGAATATTTATATTTCGAAAAAGGAAAAGTTTCGGACCCTTCGCCCAAAGACAACCCGAAAATGGGCTGGGCGTAAGGCCCAGTCCATTCTTATTTAAAAAAAATCTAAAAAGAAGCTAAATTGCGGCCCAAAATTAAAATAAGCCCAAAAAAGAAAAAGGCCCAAATGAGAAACGAATTTCTATGAAGAAACAGCCCAAAACTAATTAAGCCCAACCTATGACAGTCGAAGAAAATCCAGTGGAATACCACCGAGTATTTCTCAGTAGGACTATCGTACGCGGTCGAGCGGCCACCGACATCGTGGTACACTAGCTACCATCTAACGAGCAGATTGAGGACGCCCAAGAAGTGTGGGTCGTCGCTAGTCTAAGCCATCCCGGTCATGTCCAAACGCCACAAAGTAGGAAGCATGGCAGACATGATTTCCAGAAATTATCACACGAGTGACGAGGAGATGATGACAAAACCCAGAGATGATGATGATGAACAGAGGAGATCGAAGATCGATAGAGATTGCGAGAAGAATAAGTTGGGGGGCAGTGCGAAAGCTCAATTTCTGTTGGGGGTGGGAGGGAAGGAGAAGAGCGCTAGGACATTTATAAGGTAGCCGTTGAGGAGCTTCGGTGATTTGTTTCCTATTTTGTGCTGCCGAATTTAAGAATACGGTAAAAACAAAAATAAAGCCGAGGTTTCCACCCACAGAAGATTTGAGACATATTCGACATAACATGAATTACAAGCACAAACGTTACTCGAGCTTCCCCTCATGCTAAAGAAAATTTATATAGCTTATTTCTGCCTTTAAGAGGATGTGAAATTCCCTGCCCCTCTAAGAAAAGAATGAAAAGAAAATCGATCAACCCCGATGTCTGAATACAAATGAAGAAAGGCTTAAAGCTGCTTGGTTGCAGAGTAGTTTGGTTAATATAAATTAAGAAAAGGCATGAAAGATATTAACCTGAATCCGGCGGTTGCAAAGCTCTTCGGTTGTGTCCTCAGAGAAACCGCATATATCAGCTCCTACCCCAAAACTTAAAAATGTGATCAATAGAGACTTAACTGCGAAATGAAGATCGAAGAACGAAAACCGCACTCGCCAATCAACAATCGGAAGCCGTGAAGGAGTATTCGTTTGAGCCAAGAAAACCTCAATCGGCGATTAAGCAACCTTGTTGAGAAACTTTGATCGGTGATGAAGAAATCCAACTTTCAATCTTCAAACGAAAACCGAGAGAAAACGAACAAGAGCACCAACGCGAAGCAAAAATCCTCTCCTCTCTCATTCAAATGCACTCCCCAGACTAAAGAAAACGAAAGCCCGAGAGTGAGAGCTAGAGAGATCGAAGCGTCGTGAGGGAGAGAGTGCCGTCAAAGAGGGAGAGCCGCGAGAAGGAGGAGGCCACCAGGGATTAATCGGCGAGGGAGCCAGGAACAAAGTAAGGGAAAAAGACGTACAGAGAGGGGGGAGAGAGGGGACGTGAGAGGAGAGAGAAATAGCCTCGGAGGGGGAGACCGTGCAAGAGGGACCACCAAAAAAAAAATCTTCAAGAATCCCCCTTTTTCCCCCTTTTCAACCGAATTGTCCTTCCTCCTCTATTATTCTTTTTTCTTGTCTTTATCTTCTTCTTCTTTTTCCCTTTCTTCTTATTTCTTTTCATCCTCTTTTGTTTTATTCATTTCGTTTCATTTTTTTTCTTCTTTTCAAATAAAATCCTAATTTCAAAAAGACTATGATTTATTAGACCGGTAAAATTTAGGTGTCAACAGCTGCCCTTCTTTGAAGGGCAACTCGAAGAGGTTCCATTCAAAGATAAAAGACGCCTAAATTTTACTGGTTAACAAAAGTTAGCATTTTTGTCTATCATTTTTGTTGTTTCTTCTTTTCTTCTTTCTCATTCATCGATGTAGACGGTACTATCCATCGACAGTCGAAGAAAATCCGGTGGAATACCACCGAGTATTCCTCAGTAGGACCATCGTACGCGATCGTGCGGCCACCGACGTCGTGGTACACTAGCTACCATCTAACGAGCAGATGGAGGACGCCCAAGAAGTGTGGGTCGTCGCTGGTCTATGCCATCCCGGTCATGTCCAAACGCCACAAAGTAGGAAGCATGGCAGACATGATTTCCAAAAATTATCACACGAGGGACGAGGAGATAATGACAATGAAACCCAGAGATGATGATGATGAACAGAGGTGATGGAATATCGATAGAGATTGCGAGAAGAATAAATTGGGGGGCAGTGCGAAAGCTCAATTTCTGTTGGGGGTGGGAGGGAAGGAGAAGAGCACTAGGACACTTATAAGGTAGCCGTTGAGGAGCTTCGGTGATTTGTTTCCTATTTTGTGCTGCCGAATTTAAGGATACGGTAAAAACAAAAATAAAGCCGAGGTTTCCACCCATAGAAAATTTGAGACATATTCGACATATGAATTACAAGCACAAAGATACTCGAGCTTCCCCTCATGCTAAAGAAAATTTATAGAGCTTATTTCTGCCTTTAAGAGGATGTGAAATTCCCTGCCCCTCTAAGAAAAGAATGAAAAGAAAATCGATCAACCCGATGTCGAATACAAATGAAGAAAGGCTTAAAGCTGCTTGGTGCAGAGTAGTTTGGTTAATATAAATTAAGAAAAGGCATGAAAGATATTAACCTGAATCCAGCGGTTGCAAAGCTCTTCGGTTGTGTCCTCAGAGAAACCGCATATATCAGCTCCTACCATTGGAATTCCAAAGAGCCCAAAACTTAAAAATGTGATCAAAAGAGAATTACCTGCGAAATGAAGATCGAAGAACGAAAACCGCACTCGCCAATCAACAATCGGAAGCTGTGAAGGAGTATTCGTTTGAGCCAAGAAAACCTCAATCGGCGATTAAGCAACCTTGTTGAGAATCTTTGATCGGTGATGAAGAAATCCAACTTTCAATCTTCAAATGAAAACCGAGAGAAAATGAACAAGAGCACCAACGCGAAGCAAAAATCCTCTCCTCCCTGATTCAAATGCACTCTCCAGACTAAAGAAAAATGAAAGCCCGAGAATGAGAGCTAGAGAGATCGAAGCATCATGAGGGAGAGAGTGTCGTCAAAGAGGGAGAGCCGCGAGAGGGATGAGGCCATCATGGGGCAATCGGCGAGGGAGCCAGGAAGAAAGTAGGGAAAAAAGACGTACAAAGAGGGGGGAGAGAGGGGACGTGAGAGGAGAGAGAAGCAGCCTCGGAGGGGGAGACCGTGCAGGAGGGACCACCAAAAAAAAAATCTTCACGAACCCCCTCTTTTCCCCCTTTTCAACCGAATTGTCCTTCCTCCTCCATTATTCCTTTTTCTTGTCTTTATCTTCTTCTTTTTTTCCCTTTTTTCTTATTTCTTTTCATCCTCTTTTGTTTTATTCATTTCGTTTCATTTTTTTTCTTCTTTTCAGATAAAAGCCTAATTTCAAAAAGACTATGATTTATTAGACCGGTAAAATTTAGGAGTCAACAGCTACCCCTCTTTGAAGGGCAGCTCGATGAGGTTCCATTCATAGGTAAAAGATGCCTAAATTTTACTGGTTAACAAAAGTTAGCATTTCTGTCTATCATTTTTGTTGTTTCTTCTTTTTTTCTTTCTCGTTCATCAATGTAGACGGTACTATCCATCGGCAGTCGAAGAAAATCCGGTGGGATACCATCGAGTATTCCTCTGTAGGACCATCGTACGCTGTCGTGCGGCCACCGATGTCGCGGTACACTAGCTACCATCTAACGAGCAGATTGAGGACGCCCAAGAATTGTGGGTCGTCCCTGGTCTAAGCCATCCCAGTCATGTCCAAACGCCACAAAGTAGGAAGCATAGCAGACATGATTTCTAGAAATTATCACACGACTAACGAGGAGAAGATGATGAAACCCAGAGATGATGATGATGAACAAAGGAGATGGAAGATCGATAGAGATTGCGAGAAGAAGAAGTTGGGGGGTAGTGCGAAAGCTCAATTTCTGTTGTGGGTAGGAAGGATGGTGAAGAGCGCTGGGACATTTATAAGGTAGCCGTTGAGGAGCTTCGGTGATTTGTTTCCTATTTTGTGCTGCCGAATTTAAGAATACGGTAAAAACAAAAATAAAGCCGAGGTTCCCACCCATAGAAGATTTGAGACATATTCGACATAACATGAATTACAAGCACAAACGATACCCGAGCTTACCCTCAAGCTAAAGAAAATTTATATAGCTTATTTCTGCCTTTAAGAGGATGTGAAATTCCCTGCCCCTCTAAGAAAAGAATGAAAAGAAAATCAATCAACTCCTATGTCTGAATACAAATTGAAGAAAGGATTAAAGTGCTTGGTTGTAGAGTGTTTGCGTTAATATAAATTAAGAAAAGGCATGAAAGATATTAACCTGAATCTTGTGGTTGCAAAGCTCTTCGGTTGTGTCCTTAGAGAAACCGCATATATCAGCTCCTACCCCCAAAAACTTAAAACTGTGGATCAATAGAGACTTAACTGCGAAATGATGAAATACGGTAAGAACGAAAACAACCGCACTCGCCCAATCAACAATCGGAACAGCGTGAAGAGTATTCGTTTGAGCCAAGAAAACCTCAATCGGCGAGAAGCACCTGTTGAGAACTTTGACACGGTGTGGATGAAGAAACCAAACTTTCAATCTGCAAACGAAAACCGAGAGAGGAAACGAACAAGGGAACCAACGCGAAGCAAAAAGTTTCTATCCTCTCTCATTCAAATGCACTCCCCAGACTAAAGAAATACGAAAGCCCCAGAGTGAGAGCTGGAGAGATCGAAGCGTCGTGAGGGAGAGAGTGCCGTCAAAGAGGGAGAGCCGCGAGAAGGAGGAGGCCACCAGGGATTAATCGGCGAGGGAGCCAGGAACAAAGTAAGGGAAAAAGACGTACAGAGAGGGGGGAGAGAGGGGACGTGAAAGGAGAGAGAAATAGCCTCGGAGGGGGAGACCGTGCAAGAGGGACCACCAAAAAAAAAATCTTCAAGAACCCCCCTTTTTCCCCCTTTTCAACCGAATTGTCTTTCCTCTTCTATTATTCCTTTTTCTTGTCTTTATCTTCTTCTTTTTTCCCTTTTTTCTTATTTCTTTTCATCCTCTTTTGTTTTATTCATTTCGTTTCATTTTTTTCTTCCTTTCAGATAAAATCCTAATTTCAAAATGACTATGATTTATTAGACCGGTAAAATTTAGGTGTCAACAGCTGCCCTTCTTTGAAGGGCAACTCGAAGAGGTTCCATTCAAAGATAAAAGACGCCTAAATTTTACTGGTTAACAAAAGTTAGCATTTTTGTCTATCATTTTTGTTGTTTTTTCTTTTCTTCTTTCTCATTCATCGATGTAGACGGTACTATCCATCGGTAGTCGAAGAAAATCCGGTGGAATACCACCGAGTATTCCTTAGTAGGACCATCGTACGTGGTCGTGCGGCCACCGACGTCGTGGTACACTAGCTACCATCTAACGAGCAGATTGAGGACGCCTAAGAAGTGTGGGTCGTCGCTGGTCTAGGCCATCCCGGTCATGTCCAAACGCCACAAAGTAGGAAGCATGGCAGACATGATTTCCAAAAATTATCACACGAGTGACGAGGAGATAATGACAAAACACAGAGATGATGATGATGAACAGAGGTGATGGAAGATCGATAGAGATTGCGAGAAGAATAAATTGGGGGGCAGTGCGAAAGCTCAATTTCTGTTAGGGGTGGGAGGGAAGGAGAAGAGCGCTGGGACATTTATAAGGTAGCCGTTGAGGAGCTTCGGTGATTTGTTTCCTATTTTGTGCTGCCGAATTTAAGAATACGGTAAAAACAAAAATAAAGCCGAGGTTTCCACCCATAGAAAATTTGAGACATATTCGACATAACATGAATTACAAGCACAAATGATACTCGAGCTTCCCCTCATGCTAAAGAAAATTTATAGAGCTTATTTCTGCCTTTAAGAGGATGTGAAATTCCCTGCCCCTCTAAGAAAAGAATGAAAAGAAAATCGATCAACCCCGATGTTTGAATACAAATGAAGAAAGTCTTAAAGCTGCTTGGTTGTAGAGTAGTTTGGTTAATATAAATTATGAAAAGGCATGAAAGATATTAACCTAAATCCAGCGGTTGCAAAGCTCTTCGGTTGTGTCCTCAGAGAAACCGCATATATCAGCTCCTACCCCAAAACTTAAAAATGTGATCAATAGAGACTTAACTGCGAAATGAAGATCGAAGAACGAAAACCGCACTCGCCAATCAACAATCGGAAGCCGTGAAGGAGTATTCGTTTGAGCCAAGAAAACCTCAATCGGCGATGAAGCAACCTTGTTGAGAAACTCCGATCGGTGATGAAGAAATCCAACTTTCAATCTTCAAACGAAAACCGAGAGAAAACGAACAAGAGCACCAACGCGAAGCAAAATTCCTCTCCTTTCTCATTCAAATGCACTCCCCAAACTAAAGAAATACGAAAGCCCCAGAGTGAGAGCTAGAGAGATCGAAGCGTCGTGAGGGAGAGAGTGCCGTCAAAGAGGGAGAGCCGCGAGAAGGAGGAGGCCACCAGGGATTAATCGGCGAGGGAGCCAGGAACAAAGTAAGGGAAAAAGACGTACAGAGAGGGGGGAGAGAGGGGACGTGAAAGGAGAGAGAAATAGCCTCGGAGGGGGAGACCGTGCAAGAGGGACCACCAAAAAAAAAATCTTCAAGAACCCCCCTTTTTCCCCCTTTTCAACCGAATTGTCCTTCCTCCTCTATTATTCCTTTTTCTTGTCTTTATCTTCTTCTTGTTTTCCCTTTTTTCTTATTTCTTTTCATCCTCTTTTGTTTTATTCATTTCGTTTCATTTTTTTTTCTTCTTTTCAAATAAAATCCTAATTTCAAAAAGACTATGATTTATAAGACCGGTAAAATTTAGGTGTCAACAGCTGCCCTTCTTTGAAGGGCAACTCGAAGAGGTTCCATTCAAAGAGAAAAGACGCCTAAATTTTACTGGTTAACAAAAGTTAGCATTTTTGTCTATCATTTTTGTTGTTTTTTCTTTTCTTCTTTCTCATTCATCGATGTAGACGGTACATCAGTGGTAGCGAAGAAAAATCGGTGGAATACCACCCGAGTATTCCTAGTAGGGACCATCGTACGCGGTCGTGACGGCCACGACGTCTTGGTACTAGCTACCATCTAACGAGCAGTTGAGGACGGCCTAAGAGTGTGGGTCGCGATGGTTAGCGCATCCCGGTCATGTACAAAAAGCCACCAAAGTAGGAAGCATGGCAGACATGATTTCCAAAAATTATCACACGAGTGACGAGGAGATAATGACAAAACACAGAGATGATGATGATGAACAGAGGTGATGGAAGATCGATAGAGATTGCGAGAAGAATAAATTGGGGGGCAGTGCGAAAGCTCAATTTCTGTTAGGGGTGGGAGGGAAGGAGAAGAGCGCTGGGACATTTATAAGGTAGCCGTTGAGGAGCTTCGGTGATTTGTTTCCTATTTTGTGCTGCCGAATTTAAGAATACGGTAAAAACAAAAATAAAGCCGAGGTTTCCACCCACAGAAGATTTGAGACATATTCGACATAACATGAATTACAAGCACAAACGTTACTCGAGCTTCCCCTCATGCTAAAGAAAATTTATATAGCTTATTTCTGCCTTTAAGAGGAGGTGAAATTCCCTACCCCTCTAAGAAATGAAGGAAAAGAAAATCGATAAACTCCTATGTCTGAATACAAATGAAGAAAGGCTTAAAGCTGCTTGGTTGCCGAGTAGTTCGGTTAATATAAATTAAGAAAAGGCATGAAAGATATTAACCTGAATCCAACGGTTGCAAAGCTCTTCGGTTGTGTCCTCAGAGAAACCGCATATATCACTCCTACCCCAACGTAAAAATAGTCAATAGAGACTTAACTGCGAAATGAAATCGAAGAACAAAACCGCACCAATCGTCCAATCACAATCGGAAGCCTGAAGGAGTAATTCGTTTGAACCAAGAAAACCTCATCGGCTGGCTTAGCAACCTTTTTGAAAACTTGGAGCGTGATGACGAAACTCCAACGTCAACTCAAACGAAACCGAGAGAAAACGAACAAGAGCACCAACGCGAAGCAAAATTCCTCTCCTCTCTCATTCAAATGCACTCCCCAGACTAAAGAAATACGAAAGCCCCAGAGTGAGAGCTGGAGAGATCGAAGCGTCGTGAGGGAGAGAGTGCCGTCAAAGAGGGAGAGCCGCGAGAAGGAGGAGGCCACCAGGGATTAATCGGCGAGGGAGCCATGAACAAAGTAAAGGAAAAAGACGTACAGAGAGGGGACGTGAGAGGAGAGAGAAATAGCCTCGGAGGGGGAGACCGTGCAAGAGGGACCACAAAAAAAAAATCTTCAAGAACCCCCCTTTTTCCCCCTTTTCAACCGAATTGTCCTTCCTCCTCTATTATTCCTTTTTCTTGTCTTTATCTTCTTCTTGTTTTCCCTTTTTTCTTATTTCTTTTCATCCTCTTTTGTTTTATTCATTTCGTTTCATTTTTTTTCTTCTTTTCAAATAAAATCCTAATTTCAAAAAGACTATGATTTATAAGACCGGTAAAATTTAGGTGTCAACAGCTGCCCTTCTTTGAAGGGCAACTCGAAGAGGTTCCATTCAAAGAGAAAAGACGCCTAAATTTTACTGGTTAACAAAAGTTAGCATTTTTGTCTATCATTTTTGTTGTTTTTTCTTTTCTTCTTTCTCATTCATCGATGTAGACGGTACTATCCATCGGTAGTCGAAGAAAATCCGGTGGAATACCACCGAGTATTCCTTAGTAGGACCATCGTACGTGGTCGTGCGGCCACCGACGTCGTGGTACACTAGCTACCATCTAACGAGCAGATTGAGGACGCCTAAGAAGTGTGGGTCGTCGCTGGTCTAGGCCATCCCGGTCATGTCCAAACGCCACAAAGTAGGAAGCATGGCAGACATGATTTCCAAAAATTATCACACGAGTGACGAGGAGATAATGACAAAACACAGAGATGATGATGATGAACAGAGGTGATGGAAGATCGATAGAGATTGCGAGAAGAATAAATTGGGGGGCAGTGCGAAAGCTCAATTTCTGTTAGGGGTGGGAGGGAAGGAGAAGAGCGCTGGGACATTTATAAGGTAGCCGTTGAGGAGCTTCGGTGATTTGTTTCCTATTTTGTGCTGCCGAATTTAAGAATACGGTAAAAACAAAAATAAAGCCGAGGTTTCCACCCATAGAAAATTTGAGACATATTCGACATAACATGAATTACAAGCACAAATGATACTCGAGCTTCCCCTCATGCTAAAGAAAATTTATAGAGCTTATTTCTGCCTTTAAGAGGATGTGAAATTCCCTGCCCCTCTAAGAAAAGAATGAAAAGAAAATCGATCAACCCCGATGTTTGAATACAAATGAAGAAAGTCTTAAAGCTGCTTGGTTGTAGAGTAGTTTGGTTAATATAAATTATGAAAAGGCATGAAAGATATTAACCTAAATCCAGCGGTTGCAAAGCTCTTCGGTTGTGTCCTCAGAGAAACCGCATATATCAGCTCCTACCCCAAAACTTAAAAATGTGATCAATAGAGACTTAACTGCGAAATGAAGATCGAAGAACGAAAACCGCACTCGCCAATCAACAATCGGAAGCCGTGAAGGAGTATTCGTTTGAGCCAAGAAAACCTCAATCGGCGATTAAGCAACCTTGTTGAGAAACTTTGATCGGTGATGAAGAAATCCAACTTTTAATCTTCAAACGAAAACCGAGAGAAAACGAACAAGAGCACCAATGCGAAGCAAAAATCCTCGCCTCTCTGATTCAAATGCACTCCCCAGACTAAAGAAAAACGAAAGCCCTAGAGTGAGAGCTAGAGAGATCGAAGCGTCGGGAGGGAGAGAGTGCCGTCAAAGAGGGAGAGCCGCGAGAGGGAGGAGGCCACCAGGGAGCAATTGACGAGGGAGCCAGGAAGAAAGTAGTGGAAAAAGACGTACAGAGAGGGGGGAGAGAGGGGACGTCAGAGGAGAGAGAAACAGCCTCGGAGGGGGAGACCGTGCAGTAGGGACCACCCAAATAAAAAAATCTTCCAGAACCCCCCCTTTTCCCCCTTTTCAACCGAATTGTCCTTTCTCCTCTATTATTCCTTTTTCTTGTCTCTATCTTCTTCTTTTTTTCCCTTTTTTCTTATTTCTTTTCATCCTCTTTTGTTTTATTCATTTCGTTTCATTTTTTTTCTTCTTTTCAGATAAAATCCTAATTTCAAAAAGACTATGATTTATTAGACCGGTAAAATTTAGGTGTCAATAGTTGCCCGTCTTTGAAGGGCAGCTCGAAGAGGTTCCATTCACAGATAAAGACGCCTAAATTTTACTGGTTAACAAAAGTTAGCATTTTTGGCTATCATTTTTGTTGTTTCTTCTTTTCTTCTTTCTCATTCATCGATGTAGACAGTACTATCCATCTGCAGTCAAAGAAAATCCGGTGGAATACCACCGAGTATTCCTCAGTAGGACCATTGTACGCGATCGTGCGGCCACTGACGTCGTGGTACACTAGCTACAATCTAACGAGCAGATTGAGGACGCCCAAGAATTGTGGTTCGTCGCTGGTCTAAGCCATCCCGGTCATGTCCAAATGCCACAAAGTAGGAAGCATGGCAGACATGATTTCCAAAAATTATCACACGAGTGACGAGGAGATGATGACAAAACCCAGAGATGATGATGATGAACAGGGGAGATGGAAGATCGATAGAGATTGCGAGAAGAAGAGCGCTAGGACATTTATAAGGTAGCCGTTGAGGAGCTTCGGTGATTTGTTTCCTATTTTGTCCTGTCGAATTTAAGAATACAATAAAAACAAAAATAAAGTCGAGGTTTCCACCCATAGAAGATTTGAGACATATTCGACATAACATGAATTACACGCACAAACGATACCCGAGCTTCCCCTCATGCTAAAGAAAATTGATATAGCTTATTTCTGCCTTTAAGAGGAGGTGAAATTCCCTGCCCCTCTAAGAAAAGAAGGAAAATAAAATCGATCAACTCCTATGTCTGAATACAAATGAAGAAAGGCTTAAAGCTGCTTGGTTGCCGAGTAGTTCGGTTAATATAAATTAAGAAAAGGCATGAAAGATATTAACCTGAATCCAGCGGTTGCAAAGCTCTTCGGTTGTGTCCTCAAAGAAACTGCATATATCAGCTCCTACCATTGGAATTCCATAGAGCCCAAAACTTAAAATTGCAGGAATTGAGTATGCCAAATCATCCCATGTGGTGGCATTGTCTCCAGTCCAGTAAGACTTGGGGCTTGCGCTCGTGGAATGGTCGAGCAAGACTCACTCGCTACGCACGTGCGCAAACCGTGCCTCTTTCGTGTTCTGGATGGGGTCGGGAGAGGCGACGAGGGTGATCCATAAGCGAAACCAATGTGATCATTACTCTTTACATTATATGATTATATGATGATTTATGAATTTCTTAATTTGATTCTTATTCTCTCTCTCTCTCTGGATAATCACGATCAACTTCTAAACATCACATCGGACATGACACATGTACATGATCGTATATTATGAAACTTCTTGTGATCATGATTTAAGCAAAAATTTTCAATGAAGATATCGATTCACATGTTCAAAAGTAATTGTTCTTTTTTAGGGTTAATATTATAAAAAAAGAAACTCCAAATTATGTTTACTATAATATGATATATGAACTTCTTTTCTGTATCTCACCCCGAATTTCTTTTTGTATCATAAAAAAAATATTGAACTTACAAGAGTATGACAAATATATGTTTGATAAAATTATGATAAATGATATACCTCTATATCTCACACATATATAAGTTTGAGTTTTTTCAGCATTTGTGTTACGGTAGAAAAGCTTATGGATTCTAATGACACAAAAAAAATTAAGGTATTTGGAATCCTCGGTTATAAGAAAAAATTAAATTAAGGTATATGCGTTACTTGACGTTTTTTTGTGACATTTACCTCCTTTTTTCTATTGACATTTGGCGTTTTCACTTTAAAAATTCTTTAATAGTCTAAAATATTTTTTTTTTTATTTAAAAGGAGCCGCTGCTAGCCTATTAAGGTTGGCTAGAAACCAAGTAAAAGCATTGGGAGGAATGCTTCACGTTATACGCAACCAGAGATTCCTAAGGTACGAAAACTTGATTACGTTAACTATTTAGTTAACGCCCTTTCGGTATCTAAAATTGTTTGATTGATTGGTTAATCTAGATGTTTGCATACATACTTACATCACCTAAAAGGCTATTCCATTAGTGTTTTGATGTCAAGCTTTAAGAGCTTATTCAATTGGATTCATTTTAGAAATTTTCTATTATTTTTTATTGATCTTTTTATGATTTTCTAATGAGTTTCTAATTTTTTTTATGATTTTTTTAGGATTTTCTAATTTTCTATTATTTTGAATGATTTTCTGATTTTTTTTGTCATTTTATAATTATTTTCTGATTTTCTATTATTTTCTAATTTTTCTATTATCTATTATCTATTTTCTGATTCTTTTAATTATTTTAAATTATTAACTACTCTCTATTATCTATTTTCTGAATTTTTTATTTGATTTTTTTTATTTTCTAAGTTCCTATTTTCTATTAGCTACTTTCGGATTTTTATAATTATTATTTTCTGAATTTTATTATTCATTTATTATTTTTCCAATCCTTTATTATTTTTTCTGATTTTCTTTATTATCTTCTGATTTTGTTTTTGTTTTCGATTTTGTTTTTTGATTTTATATTTATTATTAATTTCTAATTTTCTTTGTTATTTACTAACTATTTATATTTCTAAAAAGAAAAAGTTTCGGACCCTTCGCCCAAAGACAACCCGAAAATGGGCTGGACGTAAGGCCCAGTCCATTCTTATTTAAAAAAAAAGATCTAAAAAGAAGCTAAATTGTGGCCCAAAATTAAAATAGGCCCAAAAAAAGAAATAGGCCCAAATGAGAAACGAATTTCTATGAAGAAATAGCCCAAAACTAATTAAGCCCAGCCTATGAAATAGCCTAAATCAAATCGGATTTCTAGCCCACCGAATTAGACCTCAATTTTGACTTCTCTTCATTTCTTTTAAAATTTTTCTTTTCGTTTCTCCTGCAATTCATCTTCTTCCTCATGCTCATGCCTTATTTCCTCTTCAACACCGACTTCAATTGTCGGCCAAAAACAAAAAAAAAACATATCACTGAAAATAAAAACCGGTGATGCTAGCGAGACTTGTGCAAACGACTAAACCTCCACAACTAAACTAAAAATCTAAGGAAGATATTAGGATTTTCATCTAGGCATTTTATCAAACATTACAAGTTTAGCGATGACAAGTGAGCTTTAGTACCAAAACCAACTTTGATCTAAACTACAAATCATCAATGAATTAATAAGGAAGTCAGATCAAGTAAAATGAGCATCATGGGAGCTCGGAAGTCAAGCTAAACAACATTCGGCATCAAAACAACAAAAATCACAGCATTGCACGGGAAAGAAAATTGAAAGAGGCGCAGTGAATTCATGAACAACGACGAGCTCGAGATTTTAAGATGTGATCAAAATAGACTTACCTGCGAAATGAAGATCGAAGAACGAAAACCGCACTCGCCAATCAACAATCGGAAGCCGTGAAGGAGTATTCGTTTGAGCCAAGAAAACCTCAATCGGCGATTAAGCAACCTTGTTGAGAAACTTTGATCGGTGATGAAGAAATCCAACTTTCAATCTTCAAACGAAAACCGAGAGAAAACGAACAAGAGCACCAACGCGAAGCAAAAATCCTCTCCTCTCTCATTCAAATGCACTCCCTAGACTAAAGAAAAACGAAAGCCCGAGAATGAAAGCTAGAGAGATCGAAGCGTCGTGAGGGAAAGAGTGCCGTCAAAGAGGGAGAGCCGCGAGAGGGAGGAGGCCACCAGGGAGCAATTGGCGA
The DNA here is from genome assembly GCA_019926035.1 of Melaleuca alternifolia. Taxonomy (NCBI): domain Eukaryota; kingdom Viridiplantae; phylum Streptophyta; class Magnoliopsida; order Myrtales; family Myrtaceae; genus Melaleuca; species Melaleuca alternifolia. Next base: position 20,117 of record JAGKPW010003075.1, on the reverse strand, counting down.
GGGAGCCAGGAAGAAAGTAGGGGAAAAAGACGTACAGAGAGGGGGAAGAGAGGGGACGTGAGAGGAGAGAGAAATAGCCTCGGAGGGGGAGACCGTGCAGGAGGGACCACCAAAAAAAAAAAATCTTCCAGAACCCCCCTTTTCCCCCTTTTCAACCGAATTTTCCTTCCACCTCTATTATTCCTTTTTCTTGTCTTTATCTTCTTCTTCTTTTCCCTTTTTTCTTATTTCTTTTCATCCTCTTTTGTTTTATTCATTTCGTTTCATTTTTTTCTACTTTTCATATAAAATCCTAATTTTGAAAAAACTATGATTTATTAGACCGGTAAAATTTAGGTGTCAACAACTGCCCTTCTTTGAAAGGCAGCTCGAAGAGGTTCCATTCAAAGGTAAAAGACGCCTAAATTTTACTGGTTAACAAAAGTTAGCATTTTTGTCTATCATTTTTGTTGTTTCTTCTTTTCTTCTTTCTCATTCATCGATGTAGACGGTACTATCCATCGACAGTCGAAGAAAATCCGGTGGAATACCACCGAGTATTCCTCAGTAGGACCATCGTACACGGTCGTGCGGCCACCGACGTCGTGGTACACTAGCTACCATCTAACGAGCAGATTGAGGATGCCCAAGAATTGTGGGTCGTCGCTGGTCTAAGCCATCCCGGTCATGTCCAAACGCCACAAAGTAGGAAGCATGGCAGACATGATTTCCAGAAATTATCACACGAGTGACGAGGAGATGATGACAAAACCCAGAGATGATGATGATGAACAGAGGAGATCGAAGATCGATAGAGATTGCGAGAAGAATAAGTTGGGGGGCAGTGCGAAAGCTCAATTTCTGTTGGGGGTGGGAGGGAAGGAGAAGAGCGCTAGGACATTTATAAGGTAGCCGTTGAGGAGCTTCGGTGATTTGTTTCCTATTTTGTGCTGCCGAATTTAAGAATACGGTAAAAACAAAAATAAAGCCGAGGTTTCCACCCATAGAAAATTTGAGACATATTCGACATAACATGAATTACAAGCACAAACAATACTCGAGCTTCCCCTCATGCTAAAGAAAATTTCTATAGCTTATTTATGCCTTTAAGAGGAGATGAAATTCCCTGCCCCTCTAAGAAAAGAAGGAAAATAAAATCGATCAATTCCTATGTCTGAATACAAATGAAGAAAGGCTTAAAGCTGCTTGGTTGCCGAGTAGTTCGGTTAATATAAATTAAGAAAAGGCATGAAAGATATTAACCTGAATCCAGCGGTTGCAAAGCTCTTCGGTTGTGTCCTCAAAGAAACTGCATATATCAGCTCCTACCATTGGAATTCCATAGAGCCCAAAACTTAAAATTGCAGAAATAGAGTATGCCAAATCATCCCATGTGGCGGCATTGTCTCCAGTCCAGCCAGACTCGGGGCTTGCGCTCATGGAATGGTCGAGCAAGACTCGCTCGCTACGCACGTGCGCAGACCGTGCCTCTTCCGTGTTCCGGATGGGGTCGGGAGAGGCGACGAGGGTGATCCATAAGCGAAACCAATGTGATCATTACTCTTTACATTATATGATTATATGATGATTTATGAATTTCTTAATTTGATTCTTATTCTCTCTCTCTGTGTGGATAATCACGATCAACTTCTAAACATCACATCGCACGTTACACATGTACATGATCTTATATTATGAAACTTCTTGTGATCATGATTTAAGCAAAAATTTTCAATGAAGATATCGATTCACATGTTCAAAAGTAATTGTACTTTTTTAGGGCTAATATTATAAAAAAAGAAACTCCAAATTATGTTTACTATAATATGATATATGAACTTCTTTTCTGTATCTCACCCCGAATTTCTTTTTGTTTCATAAAAAAATATTGAACTTACAAGAGTATGACAAATATATCTTTGATTAAATTATGATAAATGATATATCTCTATGTCTCACACATATATAAGTTTGAGTTTTTGCAGCATTTGTGTTAAGGTAGAAAAGTTTATGGATTCTAATGACACAAAAAAATTAAAGTATTTGGAATCGTCGGTTATAAGAAAAAGTTAAATTAAGGTATATTCGTTACTTGAAGTTTTTTGTGACATTTACCTCATTTTTTCTTTTGATATTTGGCGTTTTCACTTTAAAAATTCTTTAATAGTCTAAAATGTTTTTTTATTTATTTAAAAGGAACCACTACTAGCCTATTAAGGTTAGCTAGAAACCAAGTGAAAGCATCGGGAGGAATGCTTCACATTCTACGCAACCAGATATTCCTAAGATACGAAGACTTGATTACGTTAACTATTTAGTTAACGCCCTTTCGGTATCTAAAATTGATTGATTGATTTGTTAATCTAGATGTTTGCATACATACTTACATCACCTAAAAGGCTAGTCTATTAGTGTTTTGATGTCAAGTTTTAAGAGCTTATTCAATTGGATTCATTTTAGAAATTTTCTATTATTTTTATTATTTTTTATTGATCTTTTTATGATTTTCTAATGAATTTCTAATTTTTTTTATAAGGATTTTCTAATTTTGTTTTATGATTTTTTTAAAGATTTTCTAATTTTCTATTATTTTTAATGATTTTCTGATTTTTTTTTGTTATTTTCTAATTATTTTCTGATTTTCTATTATTTTATAATATTTCTATTATCTATTATCTATTTTCTGATTTTTTAAATTACTTTCTAATTATTTTCTACTATCTATTATCTATTTTCGGATTTTTATTATTTTATTATTTTACTATTTTCTATTTTCTATTAGCTAGTTTTGGATTTTTATTATTATTATTTTCTGAATTTTATTATTTTTCCGATCCTTTATTATTTTTTCTGATTTTCTTTATTATCTTCCGATTTTGTTTTTTTTATTTTATATTTATTATTATTTTCGAATTTTCTTTATTATTTACTGAATATTTATATTTCAAAAAAAGAAAAGTTTCGGACCCTTCGCCCAAAGACAACCCGAAAATGGGCTGGGCGTATGGCCCCGTCCATTCTTGTTTAAAAAAAATCTAAAAAGAAGCTAAATTACTGCCCAAAATTAAAATAAGCCCAAAAAGAAATAGGCCCAAATGAGAAACGAATTTCTATGAAGAAACAGCCCAAAACTAATTAAGCCCAACCTATGAAATAGCCTAAATCAAATCGGATTTCTGATTTTCTACTATCTATTATCTATTTTCTGATTTTTATTATTTATTATTTTCTATTTTCTATTAGCTACTTTCGGATTTTTATTATTATTATTTTCTGAATTTTATTATTCATTAATTATTTTTCCGATCCTTTATTATTTTTTCTGATTTTCTTTATTATCTTCCGATTTTGTTTTTGTATTTGATTTGATTTTTTGATTTTATATTTATTATTATTTTCGAATTTTCTTTATTATTTACTGAATATTTATATTTCAAAAAAAGAAAAGTTTCGGACCCTTCGCCCAAAGACAACCCGAAAATGGGCTGGGCGTAAGGCCCAGTCCATTCTTATTTAAAAAAAATCTAAAAAGAAGCTAAATTGCGGCCCAAAATTAAAATAAGCCCAAAAAAGAAATATGCCCAAATGAGAAACGAATTTCTATGAAGAAACAGCCCAAAACTAATTAAGCCCAACCTATGAAATAGCCTAAATCAAATCGGATTTCTAGCCCACCGAATTAGACCTCAATTTTGACTTCTCTTCATTTCTTTTAAAATTTTTCTTTTCGTTTCTCCTGCAATTCATCTTCTTCCTCACGCTCATGCCTTATTTCCTCTTCAACACCGACTTCAATCGTCGGCCCCCCAAAAAAAAAAAAAACATATCACTGAAAATAATAAACCGGTGATGCTAGCGAGACTTGTGCAAACGACTAAACTTCCACAACTAAACTAAAAATCGAAGGAAGATATTAGGATTTTCATCTAGGCATTTTATCAAACATTACAAGTTCAGCGATGACAAGTGAGCTTTAGTACCAAAACCAACTTTGATCTAAACTACAAATCATCAATGAATTAATAAGGAAGTCAGATCAACTAAAATGAGCATCACGGGAGCTCGGAAGTCAAGCTAAACAGCATTCGGCATCAAAACAACAAAAATCACAGCATTGCACGGGAAAGAAAATTGAAAGAGGCGCAATGAATTCATGAACAACGACGAGCTCGAGATTTCAAGATGTGATCAAAAGAGACTTACCTGCGAAATGAAGATCGAAGAACCAAAACCGTACTAGCCAATCAACAATCGGAAGCCGTGAAGGAGTATTCGTTTGAGCCAAGAAAACCTCAATCGGCGATGAAGCAACCTTGTTGAGAAACTTTGATCGGTGATGAAGAAATCCAACTTTCAATCTTCAAACGAAAACCGAGAGAAAACGAACAAGAGCACCAACGCGAAGCAAAAATCCTCTCCTCTCTCATTCAAATGCACTCCCCAGACTAAAGAAAAACGAAAGCCCCAGAGTGAGAGCTAGAGAGATCGAAGCGTCGTGAGGGAGAGAGTGCCGTCAAATAGGGAGAGCCGCGAGAAGGAGGAGGCCACCAGGGATTAATCGGCGAGGGAGCCAGGAACAAAGTCAGGGAAAAAGACGTACAGAGAGGGGGGGAAAAAGGGGACGTGAGAGGAGAGAGAAATAGCCTCGGAGGGGGAGACCGTGCAAGAGGGACCACCAAAAAAAAAATCTTCAAGAACCCCCCTTTTTCCCCCTTTTCAACCGAATTGTCCTTCCTCCTCTATTATTCCTTTTTCTTGTCTTTATCTTCTTCTTCTTTTCCCTTTTTTCTTATTTCTTTTCATCCTCTTTTGTTTTATTCATTTCGTTTCATTTTTTTTTCTTCTTTTCAAGATAAAATCCTAATTTCAAAAAGACTATGATTTATTAGACCGGTAAAATTTAGGTGTCAACAGCTGCCCCTCTTTGAAGGGCAGCTCGAAGAGGTTCCATTCAAGATAAAAGATGCCTAAATTTTACTGGTTAACAAAAGTTAGCATTTTTGTCTATCATTTTTGTTGTTTCTTCTTTTTTTCTTTCTCGTTCATCAATGTAGACGGTACTATCCATCGGCAGTCGAAGAAAATCCGTTGGAATACCACCGAGTATTCCTTAGTAGGACCATCGTATGCGGTCGTGCGGCCACCGACGTCGTGGTACACTAGCTACATCTAACAAGCAGATTGAGGACGCCCAAGAATTGTGGGTCGTCACTGGTCTAAGCCATCCCGGTCATGTCCAAACGCCACAAAGTAGGAAGCATGGCAGACATGATTTCCAAAATTATCAAACGATTAAGACGAGAAGAAGACGAAACCCAGAGATGATGATGATGAACAGAGGAGATGGAAGATCGATAGAGATTGCGAGAAGAAGAATTGGGGGGCAGTGCGAAAGCTCAATTTCTGTTGGGGGTGGGAGGGAAGGAGAAGAGCGCCGGGACATTTATAAGGTAGCCGTTGAGGAGCTTCGGTGATTTGTTTCCTATTTTGTGCTGCCGAATTTAAGAATACGATAAAAACAAAAATAAAGCTGAATTATGTTTACTATAATATGATATATGAACTTCTTTTCTGTATCTCTCCTCGAATTTCTTTTTGTATCATAAAAAAAATATTGAACTTACAAGAGTATGACAAATATATCTTTGATAAAATTATGATAAATGATATATCTCTATATCTCACACATATATAAGTTTGAGTTTTTTCAGCATTTGTGTTACGGTAGAAAAGTTTATGGATTCTAATGACACAAAAAAAATTAAGGTATTTGGAATCCTCGGTTATAAGAAAAAGTTAAATTAAGGTATATGCATTACTTGAAGTTTTTTGTGACATTTACCTCCTCCTTTTTTCTATTGACATTTGGCCTTTTCACTTTAGAAATTCTTTAATAGTCTAAAATGTTTTTTTTATTTAAAAGGAGCCGCTACTAGCCTATTAAAGTTAGCTAGAAACCAAGTGAAAGCATTGGGAGGAGAGAGAAATAGCCTCGGAGGGGGAGACTGTGCAGGAGGGACCACCAAAAAAAAAATCTTCCAGAACCCCCCTTTTCCCCCTTTTCAACCGAATTTTCCTTCCTCCTCTATTATTCCTTTTTCTTGTCTTTATCTTCTTCTTCTTTTCCCTTTTTTCTTATTTCTTTTCATCCTATTTTGTTTTATTCCTTTTGTTTCATTTTTTTTCTTCTTTTCAGATAAAATCCTAATTTCAAAAAGACTATGATTTATTAGACCGGTAAAATTTAGGTGTCAATAGCTGCCCCTCTTTGAAGGGCAGCTCGAAGAGGTTCCATTCAAAGGCAAAAGACGCCTAAATTTTACTTGTTAACAAAAGTTAGCATTTTTGTCTATCATTTTTGTTGTTTCTTCTTTTCTTCTTTCTCAATCATCGATGTAGACGGTACTATCCATTGATAGTCGAAGAAAATCCGGTGGAATACCACCAAATATTCCTCAGTAGGACCATCGTACGCGGTCGTGCGGCCACCGACGTCGTGGTACACTAGCTACCATCTAACGAGCAGATTGAGGATGCCCAAGAATTGTGGGTCGTCGCTAGTCTAAGCCATCCCGGTCATGTCCAAATGCCACAAAGTAGGAAGCATGGCAGACATGATTTCCAGAAATTATCACACGAGTGACGAGGAAAAGATGACGAAACCCAAAGATGATGATGATGAGCAGAGGAGATGGAAGATCGATAGAGATTGCGAGAAGAATAAATTGGGGGGCAGTGCGAAAGCTCAATTTCTGTTAGGGGTGGGAGGGAAGGAGAAGAGCGCTGGGACATTTATAAGGTAGCCGTTGAGGTGCTTCGGTGAATTTGTATTTTCCTTTTGGTGCTGCCGATTTAAGAATAGGGGTTACAACAAAAATAAGCCGAGGCTTCCCCCCATAGAAGATTGAGACATATTCGACATCACATGAATTACAAGGCCCACAACGATACTATCGATCTTCCCTCTGCTACAAAATTTATATAGCTTATTTTTGCCGTAAGAGGGGTGGAAATTCCCTGCCCCTTTAAGAAAAGAATGAAAAGAACATCGATCAAACCCCTATGTCTGAATACAACTGAAGAATGCTAAAGCTCTTGGTTGCAGAGTAGTTTGGTTAATATAAATTAAGAAAAAGCATGAAAGATATTAACCTGAATCCAGCGGTTGCAAAGCTCTTCGGTTGTGTCCTCAGAGAAACCGCATATATCAGCTCCTACCATTGGAATTCCAAAGAGCCCAAAACTTAAAATTGCAGGAATTGAGTATGCCAAATCATCCCATGTGGTGGCATTGTCTCCAGTCCAGTAAGACTTGGGGCTTGCGCTCGTGGAATGGTCGAGCAAGACTCACTCGCTACGCACGTGCGCAAACCGTGCCTCTTTCGTGTTCTGGATGGGGTCGGGAGAGGCGACGAGGGTGATCCATAAGCGAAACCAATGTGATCATTACTCTTTACATTATATGATTATATGATGATTTATGAATTTCTTAAATTGACTCTTATTCTCTCTCTCTCTCTCTCTCTCTCTCTCTCTGGATAATAACGATCAACTTCTAAACATCACATCGCACATTACACATGTACATGATCGTATATTATGAAACTTCTTGTGATCATGATTTAAGCAAAAATTTTCAATGAAGATATCGATTCACATGTTCAAAAGTAATTGTACTTTTTTAGGGTTAATATTATAAAAAAAGAAACTCCAAATTATGTTTACTATAATATGATATATGAACTTCTTTTCTGTATCTCACCCCGAATTTCTTTTTGTATCATAAAAAAATATTGAACTTACAAGAGTATGACAAATATATCTTTGATAAAATTATCATAAATGATATATCTCTATATCTCACACATATATAAGTTTGAGTTTTTTCAGCATTTGTGTTACAGTAGAAAAGTTTATGGATTCTAATGACAAAAAAAAAAAGGTATTTGGAATCCTCGGTTATAAGAAAAAGTTAAATTAAGGTATATGCGTTACTTGAAGTTTTTTGTGACATTTACCTCCTTTTTTCTATTGACATTTGGCGTTTTCACTTTAAAAATTCTTTAATAGTCTAAATTTTTTTTTATTTAAAAGGAGCCGCTACTAGCCTATTAAGGTTAGCTATAAACCAAGTGAAAGCATTGGGAGGAATGCTTCACGTTCTACGCAACCAGATATTCCTAAGGTACGAAGACTTGATTACGTTAACTATTTAGTTAACGCCCTTTCGGTATCTAAAATTGATTGATTTACTGGTTAATCTAGATGTTTGCATACATACTTACATCACCTAAAAGGCTAGTCTATTAGTATTTTGATGTCAAGTTTTAAGAGCTTATTCAATTGGATTCATTTTAGAAATTTTCTATTATTTTTATTATTTTTTATTGATCTTTTTATGATTTTCTAATGATTTTCTATTTTTTTATTTTTTATAAGGATTTTCTATTTTTTTTATTTTTTAAATATTTTCTAATTTTCTATTATTTTTAATGATTTTCTGATTTTTTTGCTACTTTCTAATTATTTTCTGATTTTCTATTATTTTCTAATATTTCTATTATCTATTATCTATTTTCTGATATTTTAAATTATTTTCTAATTATTTTCTACTATCTATTATCTATTTTCTGATTTTTATTATTTGATTTTTTTATTATTTTATTATTTTCTATTTTCTATTAGCTACTTTCGGATTTTTATTATCATTATTTTCTGAATTTTATTATTCATTTATTATTTTTCCGATCCTTTATTATTTTTTCTGATTTTCTTTATTATCTTCCGATTTTGTTTTTGTTTTTTATTTTATTTTTTGATTTTATATTTGTTATTATTTTCGAATTTTCTTTATTATTTACTGACTATTTATATTTCAAAAAACGAAAAGTTTCGGACCCTTCGCCCAAAGACAACCCGAAAATGGGCTGGGCGTATGGCCCCGTCCATTCTTGTTTAAAAAAAATCTAAAAAGAAGCTAAATTGCGGCCCAAAATTAAAATAAGCCCAAAAAGAAATAGGCCCAAATGAGAAACGAATTTCTATGAAGAAACAGCCCAAAACTAATTAAGCCCAACCTATGAAATAGCCTAAATCAAATCGGATTTCTAGCCCACCAAATTAGACCTCAATTTTGACTTCTCTTCATTTCTTTTAAAATTTTTCTTTTCGTTTCTCCTGCAATTCATCTTCTTCCTCACGCTCATGCCTTATGTCCTCTTCAACACCGACTTCAATCGTCGGCCAAAAAAAAAATAAACACATATCACTGAAAATAATAACCGATGATTCTAGCGAGACTTGTGCAAATGACTAAACTTCCACAACTAAACTAAAAATCGAAGGAAGATATTAGGATTTTCATCTAGGCATTTTATCAAACATTACAAGTTCAGCGATGGCAAGTGAGCTTTAGTACCAAAACCAACTTTGATCTAAATTACAAATCATCAATGAATTAATAAGGAAGTCAGATCAAGTAAAATGAGCATCACGGGAGCTCGGAAGTCAAGCTAAACAACATTCGGCATCAAAACAACAAAAATCATAGCATTGCACGAGAAAGAAAATTGAAAGAGGCGTAGTGAATTCATGAATAACGATGAGCTCAAGATTTCAAGATGTGATCAAAAGAGACTTACTTGCGAAATGAAGATCGAAGAACCAAAACCGCACTCGCCAATCAACAATCGGAAGCCGTGAAGGAGTATTCGTTTGAGCCAAGAAAACCTTAATCGGCGATGAAGCAACCTTGTTGAGAAACTTTGATCGGTGATGAAGAAATCCAACTTTCAATCTTCAAACGAAAACCGAGAGAAAACAAACAAGAGCACCAACGCGAAGCAAAAATCCTCTCCTCTCTCATTCAAATGCACTCCCCAGACTAAAGAAAAACGAAAGTCCCAGAGTGAGAGCTAGAGAGATCGAAGCGTCGTGAGGGAGAGAGTGCCGTCAAAGAGGGAGAGCCGTGAGAGGGAGGAGGCCACCAGGGAGCAATCGGCGAGGGAGCCAGGAAGAAAAAGGGGGAAAAAGACGTACATAAAGGGGGGGGGAGAGAAGGGACGTGAGAGGAGAGAGAAACAGCCTAGGAGGGGGAGACCATGCAGGACGGACCACCCAAAAAAAAAAAAATCTTCCAGAACCCCCCCTTTTTCCCCCTTTCAATTGAATTGTCCTTCCTCCTCCATTATTCCTTTATTCTTGTCTTTATCTTCTTCTTTTTTTCCCTTTTTTCTTATTTCTTTTCATTCTCTTTTGTTTTATTCATTTCGTTTCATTTTTTTCTTCTTTTCAGATAAAATCCTAATTTCAAAAAGACTATGATTTATTAGACCGGTAAAATTTAGGTGTCAACAGCTGCCCCTCTTTGAAGGGCAATTCGAAGAGGTTCCATTCAAAGGTAAAAGACGCCTAAATTTTACTAGTTAACAAAAGTTAGCATTTTTGTCTATCATTTTTGTTGTTTCTTCTTTTCTTCTTTCTCATTCATCGATGTAAACGGTACTATCCATCGGCAGTTGAAGAAAATCCGGTGGAATAACACCGAGTATTCCTCAGTAGGACCATCGTACGCGGTCGTGCGGCCACCCACGTCGTGGTACACTAGCTACCATCTTACGAGCAGATTGAGGACGCTCAAGAATTGTGGGTTGTCCCTGGTCTAAGCCATCCCAGTCATGTCCAAACGCCACAAAGTAGGAAGCATGGCAGACATGATTTCCAGAAGTTATCAAACAAGTGACGAGGAGAAGAAGATGAAACCCAGAGATGATGATGATGAACATAGGAGATGGAAGATCGATAGAGATTGCGAGAAGAAGAAGTTGGGGGGCAGTACGAAAGCTCAATTTCTGTTGAGGGTGAGAGAGAAGGAGAAGAGCAGCTGTGGGACATTTAGAAGTGTAGCGTTTTTGCGACAAGTGAAGCTTCCGCTTCCCCCCCCCGGGATGATTGTTTCTTATTTTGTGCTGCAATGAAGAATCGATTAAAACATAATAAAGGCAGAGGATTCATCCATATCGAAGATTTGAGACCTATTGGAATAAACAGAATACAAGCACATAACGCTGATACCCGAGCTTCCCACTCATGCTAAAGAAAATTATATAGCTTAGTTTTGCCTTAAGAGGAGGTGATCAAGCCGCTGCCCATCTAAGAAACGAAGGAAAAGAAAATCGAGCAACTCCGATGTCTGAATAAAAATGAAGAAAGGCTGAAGCTTGCTTGGTTGCAGGTTTCGGTTAATAAATTAAGAAAATTGACAGAAAGATATTAACCTGAATCTTGTGGTTGCAAAGCTCTTCGGTTGTGTCCTTAGAGAAACCGCATATATCAGCTCCTACCATTGGAATTCCAAAGAGCCCAAAACTTAAAAATGTGATCAAAAGAGAATTACCTGCGAAATGAAGATCGAAGAACGAAAACCGCACTCGCCAATCAACAATCGGAAGCTGTGAAGGAGTATTCGTTTGAGCCAAGAAAACCTCAATCGGCGATTAAGCAACCTTGTTGAGAATCTTTGATCGGTGATGAAGAAATCCAACTTTCAATCTTCAAATGAAAACCGAGAGAAAATGAACAAGAGCACCAACGCGAAGCAAAAATCCTCTCCTCCCTGATTCAAATGCACTCTCCAGACTAAAGAAAAATGAAAGCCCGAGAATGAGAGCTAGAGAGATCGAAGCATCATGAGGGAGAGAGTGTCGTCAAAGAGGGAGAGCCGCGAGAGGGATGAGGCCATCATGGGGCAATCGGCGAGGGAGCCAGGAAGAAAGTAGGGAAAAAAGACGTACAAAGAGGGGGGAGAGAGGGGACGTGAGAGGAGAGAGAAGCAGCCTCGGAGGGGGAGACCGTGCAGGAGGGACCACCAAAAAAAAAATCTTCACGAACCCCCTCTTTTCCCCCTTTTCAACCGAATTGTCCTTCCTCCTCCATTATTCCTTTTTCTTGTCTTTATCTTCTTCTTTTTTTCCCTTTTTTCTTATTTCTTTTCATCCTCTTTTGTTTTATTCATTTCGTTTCATTTTTTTTCTTCTTTTCAGATAAAAGCCTAATTTCAAAAAGACTATGATTTATTAGACCGGTAAAATTTAGGAGTCAACAGCTACCCCTCTTTGAAGGGCAGCTCGATGAGGTTCCATTCATAGGTAAAAGATGCCTAAATTTTACTGGTTAACAAAAGTTAGCATTTCTGTCTATCATTTTTGTTGTTTCTTCTTTTTTTCTTTCTCGTTCATCAATGTAGACGGTACTATCCATCGGCAGTCGAAGAAAATCCGGTGGGATACCATCGAGTATTCCTCTGTAGGACCATCGTACGCTGTCGTGCGGCCACCGATGTCGCGGTACACTAGCTACCATCTAACGAGCAGATTGAGGACGCCCAAGAATTGTGGGTCGTCCCTGGTCTAAGCCATCCCAGTCATGTCCAAACGCCACAAAGTAGGAAGCATAGCAGACATGATTTCTAGAAATTATCACACGACTAACGAGGAGAAGATGATGAAACCCAGAGATGATGATGATGAACAAAGGAGATGGAAGATCGATAGAGATTGCGAGAAGAAGAAGTTGGGGGGTAGTGCGAAAGCTCAATTTCTGTTGTGGGTAGGAAGGATGGTGAAGAGCGCTGGGACATTTATAAGGTAGCCGTTGAGGAGCTTCGGTGATTTGTTTCCTATTTTGTGCTGCCGAATTTAAGAATACGGTAAAAACAAAAATAAAGCCGAGGTTTCCACCCACAGAAGATTTGAGACATATTCGACATAACATGAATTACAAGCACAAACGATACCCGAGCTTACCCTCAAGCTAAAGAAAATTTATATAGCTTATTTCTGCCTTTAAGAGGATGTGAAATTCCCTGCCCCTCTAAGAAAAGAATGAAAAGAAAATCAATCAACTCCTATGTCTGAATACAAGGAGTATTCGTTTCCACCCATAGAAGGAGTATTCGTTTGAGCCAAGAAAACCTCAATCGGCGATTAAGCAACCTTGTTGAGAAACTTTGATCGGTGATGAAGAAATCCAACTTTCAATCTTCAAACGAAAACCGAGAGAAAATGAACAAGAGCACCAACGCGAAGCAAAAATCCTCTCCTCTCTGATTCAAACGCACTCCCCAGACTAAAGAAAAACGAAAGCCCGAGAGTGAGAGCTAGAGAGATCGAAGCGTCGTGAGGGAGAGCCGCGAGAGGGAGCAGACCACCAGGGATTAATCGGCGAGGGAGCAAGGAAGAAAGTAGGGAAAAAGACGTACATAGAGGGGGGAGAGAGGGGACGTGAGAGGAAAGAGAAATAGCCTCGGAGGGGGAGACCGTGCAAGAGGGATCAGCAAAAAAAAAGTCTTCAAGAACCCCCTTTTTCCCCCTTTTCAATCGAGTTGTCTTTCCTCCTCTATTATTGCTTTTTCTTGTCTTTATCTTCTTCTTTTTTCCCTTTTTTCTTATTTCTTTTCATCCTCTTTTGTTTTATTCATTTCGTTTCATTTTTTTTCTTCTTTTCAGATAAAATCCTAATTTCAAAATGACTATGATTTATTAGACCGGTAAAATTTAGGTGTCAACAGCTACCCCTCTTTGAAGGGCTGCTCGAAGAGGTTCCATTCAAAGATAAAAGACGCCTAAATTTTACTGGTTAACAAAAGTTAGCATTTTTGTCTATCATTTTTGTTGTTTCTTCATTTCTTCTTTCTCATTCATTGGTGTAGACGGTACTATCCATCGGCAATTAGAGAAAATCCGGTGGAATACCACCGAGTATTCCTCAGTAGGACCATTGTACGCGGTTGTGCGGCCACCGACGTCGTGGTACACTAGCTACCATCTAACGAGCAGATTGAGGACGCCTAATTATTATGGGTCGTCCCTGGTCTAAGCCATCCCGGTCATGTCCAAACACCACAAAGTAGGAAGCATGGCAGACATCATTTCTAGAAATTATCACACGACTGACGAGGAGAAGATGTTGAAACCCAGAGATGATGATGATGAACAGAGGAGATGGAAGATCGATAGAGATTGCGAGAAGAAGAAGTTGGGGGGCAGTGCGAAAGCTCAATTTCTATTAGGGGTGGGAGGGAAGGAGAAGAGCACTGGGACATTTATAAGGTAGCCGTTAAGGAGCTTCGGTGATTTGTTTCCTATTTTGTGCTGCCGAATTTAAGAATATGATAAAAACAAAAATAAAACCGAGGTTTCCACCCATAGAAGATTTGAGACATATTCGACATAACATGAATTACAAGCACAAACGATACCCAAGCTTCCCCTCATGCTAAAGAAAATTTAAATAGCTTATTTCTGCCTTTAAGAGGAGGTGAAATTCCCTGCCCCTCTAAGAAACGAAGGAAAAGAAAATCGATCAACTCCTATGTCTGAATACAAATGAAGAAAGGCTTAAAGCTGCTTGGTTGCAGAGTAGTTCGGTTAATATAAATTAAGAAAATGCATGAAAGATATTAACCTGAATCCAGCGGTTGCAAAGCTCTTCGGTTGTGTCCTTAGAGAAACCGCATATATCAGCTCCTACCATTGGAATTCCAAAGAGCCCAAAACTTAAAAATGTGATCAAAAGAGAATTACCTGCGAAATGAAGATCGAAGAACGAAAACCGCACTCGCCAATCAACAATCGGAAGCCGTGAAGGAGTATTCGTTTGAGCCAAGAAAACCTCAATCGGCGATGAAGCAACCTTGTTGAGAAACTCCGATCGGTGATGAAGAAATCCAACTTTCAATCTTCAAACGAAAACCGAGAGAAAACAAACAAGAGCACCAACGCGAAGCAAAAATCCTCTCCTCTCTCATTCAAATACACTCCCCAGACTAAAGAAAAACGAAAGCCCGAGAGTGAGAGCTAGAGAGATTGAAGCGTCGTGAGGCAGAGAGTGCCGTCAAAGAGGGAGAGCCGCGAGAAGGAGGAGGCCACCAGGGATTAATCGGCGAGGGAGCCAGGAACAAAGTAAGGGAAAAAGACGTACAGAGAGGGGGGAGAGAGGGGACGTGAAAGGAGAGAGAAATAGCCTCGGAGGGGGAGACCGTGCAAGAGGGACCACCAAAAAAAAAATCTTCAAGAACCCCCCTTTTTCCCCCTTTTCAACCGAATTGTCCTTCCTCCTCTATTATTCCTTTTTCTTGTCTTTATCTTCTTCTTCTTTTCCCTTTTCTCTTATTTCCTTTCATCCTCTTTTGTTTTATTCATTTCGTTTCATTTTTTTTCTTCTTTTCAGATGAAATCCTAATTTCAAAAAGACTATGATTTATTAGACCGGTTAAATTTAGGTGTCAACAGCTGCCCTTCTTTGAAGGGCAGCTCGAAGAGGTTCCATTCAAAGATAAAAGACGCCTAAATTTTACTGGTTAACAAAAGTTAGCATTTTTGTCTATCATTTTTGTTGTTTCTTCTTTTCTTCTTTCTCATTCATCGATGTAGACGGTACTATCCATCGACAGTCGAAGAAAATCTGGTGGAATACCACTGAATATTCCTTAGTAGGACCATTGTACGTTGTCGTGCGGCCACCGACGTCGTGGTACACTAGCTACCATCTAACGAGCAGATTGAGGATGCCCAAGAATTGTGGGTCGTCGCTGGTCTAAGCCATCCCGGTCATGTCCAAACGCCACAAAGTAGGAAGCATGGCAGACATGATTTCCAGAAATTATCAAACGAGTGACGAGGAGAAGAAGACGAAACCCAGAGATGATGATGATGAACAGAGGAGATGGAAGATCGATAGAGATTGCGAGAAGAAGAAGTTGAGGGGCAGTGCGAAAGCTCAATTTCTATTAGGGGTGGGAGGGAAGGAGAAGAGCACTGGGATATTTATAAGGTAGCCGTTGAGGAGCTTCGGTGATTTGTTTCCTATTTTATGCTGCCGAATTTAAGAATACGATAAAAACAAAAATAAAGCCGAGGTTTCCAACCATAGAAGATTTGAGACATATTCGACATAACATGAATTATAAGCACAAATGATACCCGAGCTTCCCCTCATGCTAAAGAAAATTTATATAGCTTATTTCTGCCTTTAAGAGGAGGTGAAATTCCCTGCCCCTCTAAGAAACGAAGGAAAAGAACATCGATCAACTCCTATGTCTGAATACAAATGAAGAAAGGCTTAAAGCTGCTTGGTTGCCGAGTAGTTCGGTTAATATAAATTAAGAAAAGGCATGAAAGATATTAACCTGAATCCAACGGTTGCAAAGCTCTTCGGTTGTGTCCTCAGAGAAACCGCATATATCAGCTCCTACCATTGGAATTCCAAAGAGCTCAAAACTTAAAATTGTTGGAATTGAGTATGCCAAATCATCCCATGTGGCGGCATTGTCTCCAGTCCAGCAAGACTCGGGGCTTGCGCTCGTGGAACGGTCGAGCAAGACTCTCTCGCTACGCACGTGCGCAAACCGTGCCTCTTCCGTGTTCCAGATGGGGTCGGGAGAGGCGACGAGGGTGATCCATAAGCGAAACCAATGTGATCATTACTCTTTACATTATATGATTATATGATGATTTATGAATTTCTTAATTTGACTCTTATTCTCTCTCTCTCTCTGGATAATCATCATCAACTTCTAAACATCACATCGCACATTACACATGTACATGATCGTATATTATGAAACTTCTTGTGATCATGATTTAAGCAAAAATTTTCAATGAAGATATCGATTCACATGTTCAAAAGTAATTGTACTTTTTTAGGGTTAATATTATAAAAAAAGAAACTCCAAATTATGTTTACTATAATATGATATATGAACTTCTTTTCTGTATCTCACCCCGAATTTCTTTTTGTATCATAAAAAAAAATATTGAACTTACAAGAGTATGACAAATATATCTTTGATAAAATTATGATAAATGATATATCTCTATATCTCACACATATATAAGTTTGAGTTTTTGTAGCATTTGTGTTAAGGTAGAAAAGTTTATGGATTCTATTGACACAAAAAAAAATTAAGGTATTTGGAATCCTCGGTTATAAGAAAAAGTTAAATTAAGGTATATGCGTTACTTGAAGTTTTTTGTGACATTTACCTCATTTTTTCTATTGATATTTGGCATTTTCACTTTAAAAATTCTATAATAGTCTAAAGTGTTTTTTTTTATTTAAAAGGAACCGCTACTAGCCTATTAAGGTTAGCTAGAAACCAAGTGAAAGCATTGGGAGGAATGCTTCACATTCTACGCAACCAGATATTCCTAAGATACGAAGACTTGATTACGTTAACTATTTAGTTAACGCCCTTTCGGTATCTAAAATTGATTGATTGATTGGTTAATCTAGATATTTGCATACATACTTACATCACCTAAAAGGCTAGTCTATTAGTGTTTTGATGTCAAGTTTTAAGAGCTTATTCAATTGGATTCATTTTAGAAATTTTCTATTATTTTTTTATTTTTTATTGATCTTTTTATGATTTTCTAATGAATTTCTAATTTTTTATTTTTTATAGGATTTTCTAATTTTTTTTAATGATTTTTTAAAGATTTTCTAATTTTCTATTATTTTTAATGATTTTCTGATTTTTTTTGTTATTTTCTAATTATTTTCTGATTTTCTATTATTTTATAATATTTCTATTATCTATTATCTATTTTCTGATTTTTTAAATTATTTTCTAATTATTTTCTACTATCTATTATCTATTTTCTGATTTTTATTATTTGATTATTTGATTATTTGATTATTTTCTATTTTCTATTAGCTACTTTCGGATTTTTATTATCATTATTTTCTGAATTTTATTATTCATTTATTATTTTTCCGATCCTTTATTATTTTTTCTGATTTTCTTTATTATCTTCCGATTTTGTTTTTGTTTTTTTATTTTATTTTTTGATTTTATATTTGTTATTATTTTCGAATTTTCTTTATTATTTACTGACTATTTATATTTCAAAAAACGAAAAGTTTCGGACCCTTCGCCCAAAGACAACCCGAAAATGGGCTGGGCGTATGGCCCCGTCCATTCTTGTTTAAAAAAAATCTAAAAAGAAGCTAAATTGCGGCCCAAAATTAAAATAAGCCCAAAAAGAAATAGGCCCAAATGAGAAACGAATTTCTATGAAGAAACAGCCCAAAACTAATTAAGCCCAACCTATGAAATAGCCTAAATCAAATCGGATTTCTAGCCCACCGAATTAGACCTCAATTTTGACTTCTCTTCATTTCTTTTAAAATTTTTCTTTTCGTTTCTCCTGCAATTCATCTTCTTCCTCACGCTCATGCCTTATGTCCTCTTCAACACCGACTTCAATCGTCGGCCAAAAAAAAAATAAACACATATCACTGAAAATAATAACCGATGATTCTAGCGAGACTTGTGCAAATGACTAAACTTCCACAACTAAACTAAAAATCGAAGGAAGATATTAGGATTTTCATCTAGGCAGTTTATCAAACATTACAAGTTCAGCGATGGCAAGTGAGCTTTAGTACCAAAACCAACTTTGATCTAAATTACAAATCATCAATGAATTAATAAGGAAGTCAGATCAAGTAAAATGAGCATCACGGGAGCTCGGAAGTCAAGCTAAACAACATTCGGCATCAAAACAACAAAAATCATAGCATTGCACGAGAAAGAAAATTGAAAGAGGCGTAGTGAATTCATGAATAACGATGAGCTCAAGATTTCAAGATGTGATCAAAAGAGACTTACTTGCGAAATGAAGATCGAAGAACCAAAACCGCACTCGCCAATCAACAATCGGAAGCCGTGAAGGAGTATTCGTTTGAGCCAAGAAAACCTTAATCGGCGATGAAGCAACCTTGTTGAGAAACTTTGATCGGTGATGAAGAAATCCAACTTTCAATCTTCAAACGAAAACCGAGAGAAATTGAACAAGAGCACCAACGCGAAGCAAAAATCCTCTCCTCTCTGATTCAAATGCACTCCCCAGACTAAAGAAAAACGAAAGCCCGAGAGTGACAGCTAGAGAGATCGAAGCGTCGTGAGGGAGAGAGTGCCGTCAAAGAGGGAGAGCCGCAAGAGGGAGGAGGCCACCAGGGAGCAATTGGCGAGGGAGCCAGGAAGAAAGAGGGGGAAAAAGACGTACATAAAGGGGGGAGAGAGGGGACGTGAGAGGAGAGAGAAACAACCTCGGAGGGGGAGACCATGCAAGTGGGACCACCAAAAAAAAAAATCTTCCAGAACCCCCCTTTTTCTCCCTTTTCAACCGAATTGTCCTTCCTCGTCCATTATTCCTTTATTCTTGTCTTTATCTTCTTCTTTTTTCTTATTTCTTTTCATTCTCTTTTGTTTTATTCATTTCGTTTCATTTTTTTTCTTCTTTTCAGATAAAATCCTAATTTCAAAAAGACTATGATTTATTAGACCGGTAAAATTTAGGTGTCAACAGCTGCCCCTCTTTGAAGGGCAGCTCGAAGAGGTTCCATTCGAAGATAAAAGATGCCTAAATTTTACTGGTTAACAAAAGTTAGCATTTTTATCTATCATTTTTGTTGTTTCTTCTTTTCTTCTTTCTCATTCATCGATGTAGACGGTACTATCCATCGGCAGTCGAAGAAAATCCGGTGGAATACCACCGAGTATTCTTCAGTAGGACGATCGTACGTGGTTGTGCGGCCACCGACGTCGTGGTACACTAGCTACCATCTAACGAGCAGATTGAGGACGCCCAAGAATTGTGGGTCATCGCTGGTCTAAGCCATCTCGGTCATGTCCAAGCGCCACAAAGTAGGAAGCATGGCAACCATGATTTCCAGAAATTATCAGACGAGTGACGAGGAGAAGAAGACGAAACCCAGAGATGATGATGATGAACAGAGGAGATGGAAGATCGATAGAGATTGCGTGAAGAAGAAGTTGGGGGGCAGTGCGAAAGCTCAATTTCTGTTGGGGTTGGGAGGGAAGGAGAAGAGCACTGGGACATTTATAAGGTAGCCGTTGAGGAGCTTCGGTGATTTGTTTCCTATTTTGTGCTGCCGAATTTAAGAATATGATAAAAACAAAAATAAAGCCGAGGCTTCCACCCATAGAAGATTTGAGACATATTCGACATAACATGAATTACAAGCACAAACGATACCTGAGCTTCCCCTCATGCTAAAGAAAATTTATATAGCTTATTTCTGCCTTTAAGAGGAGGTGAAATTCCCTGTCC
>JAGKPW010003074.1:0-148082 GCA_019926035.1 Melaleuca alternifolia | reverse complement strand
AAGCATGTAAGATCAGATTAGCTGTAAGAGAAATGGCAGAGATATTGTCACAGAATAAGACGGTAGAAGAATAAAGAGAGATTCCAATGTCTCTGAGAACAAAACCAATCCAAGTAAGCTCAGTTGTGGTAGAAGCAAGTGCACGATATTCAGCCTCTATGGAAGATCGGGAAACAGTCGGTTGTTTCTTAGCTGACTAGGAGACAAGATTGGAGCCAAGATATACACAAAAACCAGTAGTTGAACGGCGTGTAGTCACACAACCAACCCAATCAGCATCTGAGTAGGCATAAAGATGTATAGCACTAGCAGAGTGAAGAAATAGGCCAAGTTGTGTTGTACCCTTAACATATCGAAGAATCCTCTTTAGTTTATGAAAATCACCAACAGTTAGAGATTGCATTTTCTGACATAGGACATTTGTAGCATATGCCAAATCTGGACGTGTTATAGTGAGATATTGAAGGCCACCAACAAGACTTATGTATTCAAGAGGGTTATCAAGCAACATATCATCATTACACATAACAACTGGCCGAAGAGATAGAGGGGTAAAAACAGGTTTGCATTCTGACATGTTAGCTTTATGAAAAAGATCAATGGCATATTTAGTTTGACAGAGAAATAGATCATGAGCAGTACGCTTGACCTCAATTCCCAAGAAGTAATGAAGTGGGCCAAGATCTTTCATATGAAACTGCAGACTCATTGATTGAATCAGCTGTGCAAGTAAAGCAGGGGAAGTGTCAGTTAGCACAATATCATCAACATAGAGTAACAAGAGTAGAATGTCTGACCCCTTATGAAGAATAAAGAGAGACGAATCAGTTGTACTACAAAAGAAATCATGTTCAAGAAGAAAGTCACTAAACTTTTCAAACCAGGCCCGTGGTGCTTGTTTAAGCCCATAGAGAGACTTCCTCAAAAGACAAACATGATCTGATTTGTGAGGGTTAACAAAACTAGGAGGTTGTGTCATATATATTGTTTCATTCAAAGTGCCGTGGAGGAATGCATTTTTAACATCAAGTTGATGTATGGGCCATTGCCTTGTCATGGCAACTGAGAGAACAAGACGAATAATAGTATGCTTAATAACAGGGCTGAAAGTTTCAGTAAAGTCAATTCCTTCTTCTTGATGAAACCCTTTGGCAACTAGTCGAGCCTTCAATCTGTCAAGACTTCCATCAGCAGCAAGTTTAGTTTTAAATACCCACTTATAGCCTATGACATTCATCTGATTTGTACGAGGAACCAAT
Source organism: Melaleuca alternifolia (assembly GCA_019926035.1). Classification (NCBI taxonomy): domain Eukaryota; kingdom Viridiplantae; phylum Streptophyta; class Magnoliopsida; order Myrtales; family Myrtaceae; genus Melaleuca; species Melaleuca alternifolia. The sequence continues at coordinate 146,823 of JAGKPW010003074.1, read as the reverse complement.
GTCCATGTGTGATTGTCATCTAAGGCATTCATTTCATCTTTCATTGCATCATATTATCCTTTATTTGCCAAGGCTTGCTTCACAGAACGTGGTTCCAGAGGTACTTTATATTCAGGAAGATATACATACTTAGGATTGGGCTTAATAATACCAGACTTAAGTCTAGTTTGCATAGGATGAACAGAACAAATACCTTGTGAAGTAGGCTCCTGAGCTAGTGCGTTGTGATGCACATAATGAGAGGAAGCACTAGACAATTCTGACTGATGAAATGGACTCGATGCAGTATTAGTTGATGTGTCACCAACTAAGGCAGATTGCAGAGATGAATCACCAAAATCACCATCACTCAAGCTAGGACTATAGTGAAATGATGTGTTATATTCAACAGGACACTTGTTCATCTGTGACGGATATACTGATTCAAAGAAATCAGCTTCTGCAGTCCATTGCTTGTAGAGAGAGGTACGGTTGGTGTAGTCTTGTGGCAACCTCTTTGTAAAGGGATAAAAACTTTCATAAAAAATAACATGTTGACTGACATATATGCGGCCAGTAGTAGGTATAAGACACCTATAGCCTTTGTGACGTTCACTATATCCCAGAAACACACAAGTGAGAGATCTCAGATCAAATTTATGTTGGCCATAAGGTCGCAAACATGGAAAACAAGCACAACCAAAAGTCTTGAGATGATCATAACTAGGTTGATGTTGATACAACCTATTATGAGGAGAAGCCATTTGTAACTTTGGTGTAGGCAGAATATTAACAATGTAATTAGCTGTTTTGAAAACATCAACCCAGTATTTTAAAGGAACTCGAGCATGATACAATATGGCTAATCCCAACTCAACAATGTGACGATGTTTCCTCTCTGAAATGCCATTCTGCTCAGGTGTGTATGGGCATGAAAGACACTCTTTGATGCCACAATTTTGTAGATAAAGTTGAAACTTGTTGCTAGTAAATTCTCCTCCATCATCACACTGAAACAGCTTAATTTTCTTATCAAACTGGTGCTCAACAAACTTCTGAAATATGACAAAGATATCATAGAATTCTGATTTCAACTTCATTGGATATAACCAGCTAAACCGAGAAAAATCATCTCCAAAGATGACATAGTATTTGAAGCCCTTAAATGAAGATACTGGTGAAGGGCCCCAAATATCACAATGTATCTTTTCTAAGCAACAAGTAGCCATAGTGTCTGACAATGGAAAAGGCAAAGCATGACTCTTTGCCATTTGACAACTCCTACATATACGGTGATTGTTTACATTGTAATGAATGAGCTTTTGACTTTGAAGATACTGCAGTGTTTTAGAGTTTGTGTGTGCTAATCTTTGATGCCACATTTCTTCAGCTACAGCTTTATTTGTTTGTGTAAAGAATGCTTGTGTAGTCCGTATGTCTACTTGGTATAGACCTCTAACCTTCTTTCCCAGCTTCACTGTTGAATTTGTCTGATTGTCCTTAATAGACACCGGTGTTATCAAAAATAAACGAACAAGGGTAATCATCTGTTAGTTTAGAAACAGAGATAAGGTTTTTCTTGATTTCAAGAACAACAAGAACATCATTCAGAGGTAATGACATGCAACCAGCATGTTGTAAAGTGTTACCAACATGTGAGATAGTCAAACACGATCCATCACCTATCATCACAGTATCACCTCCATTATATTTAGAGGAGTTTCGAAGAATACCAGTATTTCCACTAATGTGGGCTGTAACTCCAATAGCTGGATACCAATCACTGCCTTTAGTATCTTCCAAATGTATAGCAGCCAGTGCAGTTGGTATATCTTCAGCTTGGTAAGCATTGTCAAAACGATACCAACATCGAAGAGCATCATGACCTGGACACTTGCAAATTTGGCATTCAAGCCGAGTAACTTCTGATGATTTATCTTCCTGCAAATGTTTATTATAAGCCATACTTGATGGCATATATGATTTAGTATCTTGATACCTCTGTGAATAACTCGCATAAGGTCTGAACCCTTGACCTATGGAATTATTGTTTTGCTTGAATTGATATTCTTCTCGATCATGAACCAAGCCAGACCTGAAATTCTGACTCCTTCCAGGAGAGCTATAAGCACGCCCTCTATTATTAAATGCCCTTCCTCTATTAAAGCTACGGCCTCCTCGACTATTGCCCCTATATCCTCCAGCAACAAAACTTTGATGAACATAAACTCTATCAAGTTCTTCTTTTTGTGGACTTTCAGCCTTCCTTTGCCCAAAATAAGCCACATTACGATTATACCGACTCGACGAATAGCTTTGTAATCTAGTTTCATATCTCTCAAGTTGCGAAATCGCTTCATCACACTCCGGCTGAGGCTTTAGACAATACATAGTGGTTCAAAAGTTCTCATACTCCGATCCCAAACCTTCAAGAACATCAAATATTTTTGTAATCTCATCGACTGGCTTTCCAATTGCATTCAACTGATCACAAATAGATTTGTATTCTCTAAGGTACACATACAATGATCTATCTCGCTTCAAGCAAGTTTGCAATTTCCCCCTTAGTTCGAACTCTCTAGTTGCTGATTTTTGAGTAAACCGATTAAGTAAAGCCTGCCATACCTCAAACGAAGTTTCCAAGCCGATAATCATGCTTAGAATGTTCTCTGACACTACACTGCTGATTCATGAAGAGACGAGCTGATTAGTTCTCATCCAATCCGTGTAATCAGGATTTATAGCTTGAACCTCACAACCTTCAACTTCAACTTGTATAGTTCGAGCTGGTGGCGATATGTCTCCACTGATAAATCCATATAGTTCTTGGCTACGTAAAAACCTATGGATTTGTGCTTGCCAAAGGAGAAAATTGTCTTCGGCAAGTTTAATCGTAACAAAATTAGAGATATTGACATGAATGGGAAAGGGATATTTTTGTGACCTAGCTGCCATGATCAGCTTTGCAACAAGAAAGAAATAGCAGAAAACCTCGTGATTGAAATTCAAGCTCTCGACCGAGCTCTGATACCATGTGAAGATGAATCAGATATGTAGATGAAGAAGATGCAGCATCGAAGAGAACAAACAGAAAGCAGAGAAAACAGAGGAAATTGAAGAAGACGATGAACGAAGTTTCCAGAGAACTTCGAGACCCCTTTTTTTATTAACCCCAATTCTGCTTCTCCTCTCTTCACACGTATAATATGCTCAGAGTACTTCTATATATTTGGTACAAGGCTAATCAAAGAGCTAACAGAACTACGTGTTGTTAATCCTGTTTTGCACGTGTCTATTACATAACAATTTTCCAGTTGGCTGATTGTATACAGCTGTCTTTGACTCATCAGCTTGAATTTGAGAGTCACGTGGCTTCGGCGGCTTCGGCGGCTTTGGCTTCAACAGCAACTTCAGCTCTTCTTGAGCTTGAGACTTTGGCAATTCTTCTTGGATTTTAGCTGAGCTCGAGACTGCTGCTTGTGAATACTTAACACGAACAACACCACCATCCATGTTTGCTACCCCTCGTCTCTATAGAGAAAAAAACTCCCAACCACTGCGAACCGACGTGCAGCCATCATCGTCCCATTCATGGCCACCATCAATCACCACGTCGCCTCATCTATTTTCCCGAAGGCATCATCCAACTGAGTACGAGCAGAGATGGACGCGGCCACTATTCACCCACATCGGTCGCTAATATCTCAGGCCGATCACAAATCGAAGCCACCTGCCATTCACTGCCCTTGTTGGTTGCTAGTGAAGTCGTGGTCAGTTTGTCTCATTTATGCCGTGTTTTCCAGCAAAGGACCGTTGCCGTTCGTCATCCCAGAGCAATGAGGAGCCGCTCTGTTCTGCCCTGTTTCAATTTGAGGATTTGCTTCAATCGCAATTTTTCTATATGGATTTTCTTTCATCAACGTCCCAATCCTTTTTATCGCCGTACGGCTCATGACGATATGTTTTCATCGAGAAAATTGAGGCATTCTGCACATTGATTGTAATTTCATATGTCAACGTATGTAATGTTTATTTTATTATATATATTTTGAATGAATGTGTTTTTTCAATGAACTTTTAGTTTTTTCACTCTCCTATTTTATTACTTATAGCCTAATTTGGAATTCTGATTTGGATGTTGAGGATAATGACACAAATAGTCTATGAAATTTAAATCAATACGCAATTGTAATCTTTAATTTGTTTAATGTGATCCCCTAATTTTAGCTTAACATGCAATGTTATCTTTGAACTTTTAGTTTATTAAATATATGGCCCATTAATTTTGATTCATGTTCAATTTAATCACTAAACTATATGAAAATGTTCAATATTGTCATTTTATTACTTCAACTTAAAAGCAATTATAAACATTTTAATATAATTAATGAACTAATTTGAACATGTATTAAGAGTTTAAGGATTGGATTAAACATATCAAAAGTTTGGGGGAACATTGTATAATAGATTAATGTTTAAGGCCCGCATCAAGCAAATTTAAAGTTCAAGGACCACCTTGCATATTTGGGAATCATTTCTATAATAAATTAACCTTTACAAGGAAAAAAATTGGATTGGAATAGCAAAGTGATTTTATGTCAAAATGAGGATTTCCAAATGATTTTTTTAAATTTTTTTATCTTACACTTCATTTGTGTTAATTAAAATAAAATAAATATTTGGATATGTAGTAGAACAAATATTGTATTCATCAAACGCAGTGGATTCGAATGGTATATAACGTCATTTATACAAAGAAAAAGAGGCATCTTTGTGCAGCACGTCGTTTTGTAATTAATATTTTTTCTCGTTCTTTTGTTCAATCTCCTCACTTATTTATGTTCTTACTTTCACCAGCAAAAAAAATCTGAAATTCAAGAAATATTTAAACAAACAATCGTACGTTGAACGGTATGTTTTGAACATTAGAGGCAATCTGTGGAGACGGCATAGCATGATTAAACAAAAGAAAATAAGTTAAAGGCACATACACGAATAACCTTTTATACCAAGTAATCGCTAACGAGCACTCGAAGCAAATATTAAAGCTCGCTTGAGGTCATCTCAACAGAGTCACTTCTTCTCCCCATTCTCTGGCTCCTTCCTGAACTGATCTCCGCCGTCAAGCATTCCTTCAGATCCGACAGAACATGGTTCATGTCCGGCCTTTGGACGGCTGTTGGCACGCAGGACATGGCTATATCCACTGCTTTCCATGCAGAACCGACGTCGAATTGGCCATTTAACCTCGGATCGACAATGCTCTGGATGTCCCTTCTTTCTATGAGTGGAGTTACCCACTGAATTATGTGCTTGCTTCCCTCCGGACTTCTTATTATGGCGGGGTGGCCCGTGATCAATTCGAATAGAACTATGCCAAAGCTGTACACGTCGCTCTTCTTGCTCAAGTTTCCAGATGCATGAAACCTGAGGATTGCAAAGGAATTGTAGCTTTGACCAGGATAGTGAATGACGAAACTACCTCGACAAAAGCATACTTGCACGTGTATCCAACATAAACATGTCCGAACAGATGTATGGGCCTCTTGCGCTGGTGTAAATTAGTATTTATATTTTGTTTTGCATGTGGAATAGTCTTTTCATTCAGAGACGCTGGTTCGAGTCACTTACTCGGGATCAAGATAACCAGGCGTTCCCGCTGGGCCAGTCGAAATATGGGAATCTTGCTCTGTTACAAATGCTCTGGACAAGCCAAAATCAGCAATCTTCGCTTGCATCTTTTCGTTTACTAAGATATTGGGCATCTTTAAATCTCTATGGATAATGGGATGTTTGCAGCCATTATGCAGGTACTCCAACCCTGCACTTACAAAAAAACTTAAATCAAATATATTTTGCAGCTCAATTTGTGGAAATGATTTCATCGATCTACTTTATGTACCTTGAGCTGCATCGACTGCGATTTGTAGTCTCTGTCCAACTCAAAACATTTGGGTTGTGTGCTGCTTGAAAGTAGAGAAATAAGGAGCATTCCAATCGTAAAAGATGTAAAAGCCTGTTCACTATGGTGCTTATCCACGGATAAAGCTAATTTTATTTCGATCGTGCTATTAATGATATGTTATTTGACCGATTATTTCAGAAGCCTGAACTATCAAAGATGGTGATGAGATAAAATACATCTCGGCGCATGTTGTGCTGTCATATAATGAGAGTCTAAGAGATGCTTTATCTGGTTAGAATTTGGGAAGGGAAATACTGGACAAACCTGACAAATGTTGTCGAACATTTCCATTGGACATGAACTCGTATATCAGCGCCATGTTTTCAAATTCTTCACAATATCCGACAAGTGAAACCAGATTTCTATGGTGAACAACCATCAGTAGTTGTGCCTAGACATCAAGGTTTCAGAGCTTGCTATGAGCAGAACAACATAAAAATTCAAAAAACACGAGACATTGATTCTAGTTGCACTAGTGTTTCTAACCTCTGCATGAAACTCCTTGTATCCTTGCTTTGATGATCGAGATAACATCTTTACTGCAACTTGAGTGCCATCATCTAGTCTGCCTAAGTAAACTTTCCCGAATCCTCCTTCTCCAATTACTGTTTGAAAGTTATCAGTAATTCTTATAACCTCGGTGGATGTAAAAGGTCGATCTTTCGATTTTAAAGTCCTAGCAGATCCGCCAGTAGTGGTAGTAGCAGTAGTAACATCTGGAGAAATGAAAGGGAAATTAGTTAACCTCAACGGAGTTATGAGAATTATGATGTTCAGTCTGACACCATATGCCTTCACTGCAAACGGGACCTTCTTGAAGAATGTGTAATGCTATATATTCAAAGAAAATATCGTTTCCAGGAAAACGAAGCAGAAAGAGTGAAGGAGTTACTTCAGGCAAAATGAGGAAATATTCCATGAAATGCCTTTATTTACACGACACTTGGGTATGCTTTGATAGAATTATGATATTGTTAACCAATGCCGGGTGCATATTTGACATGAAACGGTGATGCATAGAAACGTGATTATATGAGTGAGATCACGTCGTCGGTGTGTCATGTTCACTTCTTCCAGGCCCAATTGTCGAAAGGACCACAAGCAATTGGACCAGTTTACCATTTCGGGGTTCAAAACCCGAGCTGGACTGAGAAAATCATATGTAGAACTTTTTATTTTTCTTGCACATGCAAAAGGCAAGAAAGTTACTCTGGGTTTGTCTTCTTTTGATTATCCACAATACTACAAGCGCTCCAAATAAGATGAGGACCAGAACAGCTGCAACTGATGCAATGATTGGCCGCACATTGCTCGTCTGACATTTGTGTGATTGGCAAAGATTTGGATTTCCGCCTAAGCTGTAAAAAAACGATGATAGCATATGTCAATGCCAAAAGATCAGCACATTAATTCATGGATTTCCAACCCTGCGTATGTATGACATACATGATTAAAGAGAAAACTAAAAAGACAAGTATCACTTTTATCCTTTTCATTCTTCAGTGTGATCAGTAACGTGTAGAAAGAGCAAGTAGATTCCATAGACAAGAATGATTGATTAAATGTAGCGTTACAATTGTCTGCAATGAGCCAACCTCAGTAGCAACGATCCTTCGGCCGCCTTCTTCAACAGAATTTGTGGAACAGAACCATTCAAGCTGTTTCCACTTAAATTACTGCAAGTTTGAAATTTAGAAGTTGATAGCCATTCACTCGAGCTCTATAACCACACTAATCTATTAAAAGCTGAGTAACTCACAGAACTTTCAAGCTTGGCATTTGTGCTAAAAAGTCAGGCACGGGCCCCGTTAATGTATTGTAGGATAAATCCCTGAAATCAAGCCAAAAAGGCACTTTGAAACTTCATGTGAATATAATTATTGAAATGCATATAACAGGATAAGTAGATAATGAACATCGTGCTTATTGTAGCCCATTCTGTTTCTGCGCAAATTAAGTAAACAAGATGGAAGGAAAGCTGCTAATACATACAAGGATACAACTGCTGTCAAATTGGAGATCGATGTGGCTATCAGTCCTTTCAGTCCACTAGAGCTCAGGTTCCTGCACATTAGCACTTAACTAAATAAGAGTAAAATCCCACCGCATAAAATTTTTAACATGGAAGGCGTTTATATTGAGACTTAACTTTTGAAATTATTTATTTAGTCGCAGGTAGTTATTGTCGAGAAAGGTTATCTTTCGGGACTTGTAATGTTCCCATGCAGCATGTTTTCAGAAAAAAATATGTTGTTGTGGACTTACAATGAGACGATTCTTGTTGAATTGTCATAGCAACAATTCAGTTCTCTCCATGAGTACTGTCTAGGTACGCACGGATCGCCCTGCCAGCTATCTCTAATCACCCCATATGTTTTCTTGACGTCATACATGGCATTGACTAAAACACCACGTAAAGAGCTACTATTATAAGGAAATCAGAGAGTATTGAAACGAGAAATTAAGTGAGAGCAAAGAATGTACGCATACAGTCATCAAGAAAAGTCGGTGAATTTGGAAGCTGCGCCACTTTGAAAATCTCGACAGCATTGAGAAGAGGTGGCAGACTAGAGCGGGCTGTTGCAGTAACAGTCATGTTCAAATACCGTCCTCTTATGGGAAACGAGACTATGGTCTCTGGCTCTAGGTTCTCGAGCATGACGGTTTCCATGAACTTATCTTGTACATATACTGTTAGCTCTCTGATTTGGCCCTTTTGCAGCTGCAATTCCACAAAGTGAAAGTATATGTACCAAACAGTGGTGGTATTCTCTGAGGTCCAGGACAGACTCAAAGGATCGGTGACATTTTGTACTTGCATGGCGGTCATCAAAACTTCTGGCGGAACTTTATAGCCGTCATTACTTGTACTGGTCACAATGGCCGTTGTGTTGCTGACTGCCGACCAGAATCTGTCATATGTCTCGTTGGTCCAGATGCGATCATATACATCTTCTGGATACCTTTTCCATGCCAACGCCAATCAAATGATCATGACAGTGAAAGCAAAATGATGAAGACACAAATTGGTTTGGTAATAACAGGGTGTTTTCTGCTGTTCGTGCATTGCATTATGGGAAAGTGCATGTTTAGTAAAATGTAAATATACCAGCACGTCATTTACCGACAGATGAATGTGGTCAAGGTCCGAATACAATCGGGGACAACAAAGGAAATCACCTGTATGTGCGTCCGCCCCCTGAATTATCCCTCCAGTGGGTTACAAATGCACCAGAATTGATCTGGTAAATCGAGTTATCCAGCAACCGCAACTCGAGAGCTGATATGAATGGAACTCCTGAGCCGGTGTTCACCAAGCAAACTTGAATATAATCTCTCGGAGGAGTGTAAATAATCTCTTGGTATACCCAAGATGAAGAGTTCACCGTGCTCCAATAGTTAACATCAATGTGGAGGTCAAACACCTGGTTTTTATTCTTGCCATCATAATCCCCATACCAAAATGAAGCCCTGACCAAATATGCATTGCCCTTTCCTTCTTTTGGCTTTAATGTGTAACAATTCCTTGTTCCATTGGGGAAGACCCTGAGATTCTTTGATTGTAGTCGGTGGCCATGGTTGACGACCTGAGAAGACACCTGCATGTTGGTTCCGGAATCTACAAACTCTGCATCAGCCTTGTAATATAAACCGAGCTCACGGTCAGGGTAATCATTAGGTGCCCCGCAATCGATGCTAATGAAACCTAAATCGAGGTGAAATAAGAGGTTGTCACTTGGTTTTCACTAGGCACTATGAATTTCGAAATATGAGCAGTGTTATAAATTTCCTGATTCTTTACGATGTCCCTTAAACTTCTTATCTTATATTATCACCAATGTATCAACCAGATAGAAATTTTAGCAATGAAAATTGTGAGAAATGGCTTGATGATTGTAAATTGAAAAGTTCTTATGCATAATCGGATGACACAGGCATCTATGAAAAGCTTTAAAACAGAGATGTGATTTGCAAAAATAAAGTGAGCTAGAAGACGAGACAGAGCCAAACGAAAGAAATATAGACAATGAATTATCACTATGTAGAATCCCGTTTATCTGACGTCTCAACTCTTCACAATTCAGTAATCACCATCCATGCATGCGCACGTGCTAGAGAGAGAGAGAACCTCGATTTTGTTGCCCACCACGAGCAATTACTCCTAGAGCTAGACAACCAATCAAGACATGCAACATGTTCAAGATCTTCATAGCATATCAAACATTTCTTCATGTCGGTTTCTCCAGTTCAGCGAGAGAGAGAGCTATTTAATTGTGGCTATCTATCATCTATGTACAAGGTCTGGAATCCACAGAAAAAAGTACATGCGAACCTGATTTTTCCGTACAATAGTATTAGGACTAAATTCGTAATTTGCCTTGATTTTCTCTGATCCAAGTGTGTGGGATGCAACTCTTTCATTATGGAAGCAAAAAACATGCCGACATGATTCACGCAAATCATTTGCTTTTCTTTGCTTTAGTAAAAGTGAATGTCATGTTAAAAAAGTTTTCCTTGATTTTCCATTTTTAGGGTTGATCTGATAATATGAAAGTGGTTTTTGACTGGTGCAAAATGTGCCATTTCGTTTTTCCTCAGAACGCTGGTCTTAGGAGAGCTAACTTTGTCCGATTGCAAGTAAAAGGAAGAGGTACGCTGCTTTCTTCCAAGTGAAAAGGAAAAGATAATGTTGAACATTGGTCGTCCCAATCAACGTTTGGCAAGAAAAGAGGAGACATTTTGGTATTTTTCTGGAGAAATTTAACTGTTTTTTTCCTTATTTTTATGGATTGGAAATGCTTCTAAAGGTATTGCAGTACGTTGTTTCATTTTACACTATTTTGGTACTTCATCAAGACAATATCATGACACAATATATCAATTATGATTTATCATGCCATCATGACAATATATCAATCATGACATGATACGATATTATGATAAACAACATTATGGTATGATATGATATTATCTGTTATATACTTAACTACAACGAAATGTCGTTGTATGAAGTGTACCGGAAAAGTTAATGTTCATGACGATCAATTGTTGCATCCAAAAGTAAAACACATCGATTGTTTGTCAAAAAAACATAACTAGGTTAATCAAGCTGGGCATAGCAACTATTATAGCAACTAAAATAGAGGGGAGAGTTTTTGTTTTTTATTTTTATTTTTGGGCTTTCCTCCACCGTCCGATGCAGATCAGACGGTGGAGGGAAAATCTGGTCACCCTTGCCGAGAAACTACCCTCGGCAGGGGATCCATTTTCGGAGACTGCGGCGAATGTTGATTCCCTCACTTCTCAGGCACAATTATGGCCAGTTCCACCTTGTTTCCCCGAAAGCTCTCGCGGTCTCCATGCAGCTTTTTTTTGGCCAAAAAGCCTACACTGAACATGCCAAAGCCGAAGTGTTAGAATAGTTAGTATTAATTTCACAAAATTTATATCTGTAAAGTCTCCTATTCATAATCGAATTATTCTAAAGAGATTAAAGTGCTTTCTTCTTCTTTGGATGTAGAATGCTTGATTCCAATCGAAGGAGAGAAAATTTAAGTGCTTTCTGAGGGTATGATTTTTCATTTTATGCTAAGTTTGCACTTCATCGGGACAATAAATATATATATATATATTTTTGCAGCATGTCATAATAAATTTCTTTTTATGCTTAACTATGATGGGATTTTTTATTATTGTTCATCACAAACATAACGAGATCAATTAAGATGGGTAACAGTGATAAGCATGTAAAACAATAATTATTATTATTTGGCTAGTGCAAAAACATCCGAATAGAATGAGTGTACGTCAGATTCTAATAGTTCGATATAGTTGAAAAAAAAGTTTTTCAAAAAAAATTTCTTTTACACTTATTTTTATTTTTATTTTAATGAGGGGCGAATCTTCTGCCGCAAACGTAACGGCAGTGGATCCGGACCTCTTCCTTTTCCGCATGCGCTGACTTGTCCCCTCTCTCCTCCTTTTCTTCCCACGTTTTCCTCTGACTCCGACTTTCTCTCCTTTCTCTCCTCTTCCCTTTCCCCCATGCGCTGACTCTCTTTCCCCTCTCTCTCCTCCCCTCTCCTTCATTTTCTTTCTTTTCTTTTCTTACTCTCCCTCTCTCCTCCTTTCCTTTCCCTTCTTTACCGCTGCACCATCTGCCCCCCTTTTTGACTTTTCACCCGCTTTCTCTACTCTCTCTCTCCTCCCGCGGACGCCCAACGCCTTCTGCTTGCTGTTCTTCTTCATCCCGACGTCTTCATTTTCTTGGGCATCTTTGCGGCTTTGCTTGGCAGATCGGACGCAGCTGCTGCCTTCCCCGCCGCCTGCTCGCACGTAGCCACAGCCTTCGCCTGCCGTCCCGGTTCCGCCAGCCGCCGCCTCGCCCAGCTGTTCGTTCAGCCGCGCGACGTCGCCCTACTCGCTGCCGGTTTCCCCTGTTTTCCTCCATCCTGCTCGTGCTCGCTGCTCTTCCCTCGCCGCGCGACGCCGTCCCAGCCACAGCCGCCAGCTCCTGACGTTGTCCCGTGTCGTTCCCCTCCTCCCTAGCCTCGGTCGACGCGCGAGGAGTCACCGGAGCCACTGAACCAGCCACTGTTCACCGCCGTTTCGCGCCTCCCTGCCATCCAGCCGCCTCCGCCACACCACCCAGTCGAGTGGCCACCATGTCTCCACCAAAAACAGCCACTTGGGGTCTCGTCGGAGACCTGTCGGAGCTCACCGGAACAATGTCGCTGCCGTGCCGGACTGGCCGTGCCCTTGTTGCACGAGTTACATGACGTGGTGAGCTCGCCGTGAGTCATCATTGTCAATTGCCTAGGACGCTTGAACTCGGAAGATTAGGAACTTTACTCGCTTTAGTAAAATTGGATAATTGACTGCACTGATAATATGCATAGTCTATATTTAGAATTGGGTTGGAATCGGGGATTATTTGTGTAAAATTTTGTGAGTAAATTAGACCAGATAGGAGATTGTAGGCCAAAAGTTGGCCAATTAAGGTGATTGCGTCCGCCGATTATCAAACGATGGTTTGCCATTCGAATTACGAAACCGAGCGGATTCCTAATTGGCGTGCTAAGGCCTTGGTAGTTAAATTAATTGTTGTGTACTTCATGATTTGACTGAATGAATCATACTAGTGGTGAACTGTCTTATCTTATTGATTGGTCTATGCATTTAAATTGTGATTGGCGCTGACTTAATATTGATGTGATTGATGGAGTAGCCTGAGTCAGCAATCGATTGTGGACCAATTGATTGTTGGGCAGTAGTTCGTAGAGATAGTTGAGCTGTGTACGTGTACCTATATCATGAGGTCAGTCACTCTTAGTAGCCAAACAACATGATGGATTGGCTAGTGACGTTGATTAGGGCCAAGCAATGTGATGAGATGACCAGTAGCAACTTTTGAATTCCAAGCAACGTGATGAGCATGTAAAATAATAATAATTTGACTAGTGCATAAACATCCGGATAGGATGAGAGGAATATCGCGCTTCATGCGAGTCATGATTACTTCAGTGCTCGATGCATACCATAGGTTTAATTATCAAGGGAAGAAAAAAACAAATACACTCATAAATAAATGCCTTTATATAGGGAAAATATCCAATTGATCATAAACCTATTGGACATATGTCCATATAGTTCTAAAATTTTTAATTTTAACAATTTCAATCTAATCAAAATTCTAATTTAGCTCTTATATCTAATTTTTGCCAAAGAGCTGATGTGGCGATTGGAAGGATCGTATTAGAATTTCGTGTAAATATTTAAGTTTGAATTTAGAAAATTGAAAATTTTAAAGTTGAATTATTATATGTGTAATAGATATAGAACTAATTATTTGATATATCCCTATTCTGCCGATGGTGATGGGGCTGACACGATGTCCAACGTCCGACGACCAAGAAGAACAACGCATGCATGGAGACTTGCCAGGATGTTTCGCTAATGAAGATTGGAGAAGACTTTGACTTGTGGGGCCATAATTTAGCAATGGGAAAACAGATGTTCCGACATGGAAAACGAGAGCGAGAAAGTCATGAAGAGTCGGTTGGTGTTGGGAACGCGATGGCCACCGCGTTCTTGCTTTCCCATATTCCGCCCACGAGGAATGTCGAAGCCCAATAATTTATTTGAACCGAAATACGACTTGATTCGATCTGAACTTTCGAATATTTTTTTTTAATCGAGTAGTCACTTAAACACTTAGGATCGCGATGCAATCATATCACATCTCAACTGGGTATGTATATTTCTAGGCTTTCACAGTTTTGGTTTGGTCGACTGAATAAAAACAATGATAATATATGTTTTATCATATCTCGTATTTGGTAACTGTTTAAGTTATCCTTGTTTTTATTTAGTCAACTAAATAAGATTGAAAAATGTCGGATATAGAAAGGACATAAACCGGATAAAAAAACCGAGGGGAAGGGTGGGATAAGGTGGGATATGATTTCTTTTATTCGAAATATAAAACATTTTGCTTTTTTTCTTTCTCCGTCGTTCATCCACAGATGACTCCAACTCCTTTGTTGAGTCCATGTTAGAGAGTCAGACTGAGTTTCCTCGACACGGTCCAAAGTCCACTTTTCGAATTAAAAAAATACTAAATAAAAAATAAAATAAAATTGAAAAACAAAAAACTTATAAAAAATTCAAAAATTCATTTCTAAAAAATATAAAAAAAGTAAAACTAAAAAATTAGAAAATAAAATGAAATAATAAAATAAGAATGTCTAGGTGGTTGACCACAATTTATCTCATATAGTGTTGATTCTATAAGTCTTGAACCAATTTTAGATATTCCGTTTTGAATAAATTTTTTTAATTTAGCATTAAAAATGAGAAAACTCTTGAAAAGTTTTAAACTCAATTGAATAAGCTCTTATCCAAAGTATTGATGTCAAAACCTTCTTCTCAATAGCTCTTCGATTCACATCAACATTTTACGAAAACGACGGACTATAGTTTTCTTTATAAATGTGAATTGTTCAAAGATTGTTTGTTAAGGTGATTAATTGTCATTGCGTTAACGTAGTAGCTGGAAAAAAAAACGAATGAACTTTGGGCTTAATGCTTTATTCTAATTGGGCATTTGTTTGATTTGGTATTGGACTTGTAACAAAATGGAAATAAATGAAAAATTTATAAGAGAGAAAAAGAATTCATGTTTTAAAGTGAATATATTGAAATTGAAGTTATTCTAAAAATGTTTAATTTTGAAGGGGGTAACCAAAAGATTATTTCAAAGGAACGGAAAAGAACAATGTGTAACATAAGATTCAATAAGAATTTATTAATTTAAAAAATATATATTATTTTGGATGATTTTGTGAATATTAAACCTGTAAATTTGTACTTGCCTAATGTTATTATTTTTAATATATGAATTTAAATTCATAGTTCACCAGATGATAGATTTGATAAGATATGAAAATGTCCGACTTTAAATTCATAGTTCACCAAACAGTGAATGAGATTTGCAGTGGATGAGATTTGAAGAAATCCATAGATTTCTTATCATATCATATCACATCTTATCTCGTTTAGAAACCTAAATGACCAAACGCAGCCTTAGGCATTATAATGCTTCTAGATTAGGCTGGACTTCAGGTCGAACCCAAAAAGTATATGTATTCATCTTAGTTTTCATAAAAAAAAAATATGCACATAAACATCATTCCGGCCAACCTAATCGAATCGGACTCGAATGTTTGTATTATATTCTTATAGTGTTTCAAGTCAGGTCGGATCGAGCATAGATCTATAATGTCTTAGGTCGAGTATCATACAACTTGAACCAACCTGTCGACATGCCTACTGCCAATCCTATAACAATCGAGTTCAAAAGGTGATTGAGAACAATGAGAAGAAGGGTCGGGATCCATCTTGGAAGTGCATTGGTTTAATGTTTGTCGCCTTGGAGCTCGATTTGGTTTGGCATCTTCGAAAGTAAATTGTGAATTGCTTGACTAGCCCCGAACACTGCTCCTTCCTTTAATGCTAGTGAAATTGACCAGGGAAAAAAAAGAATGGACGAGACTTGCTTCATCGGACAAAAACTTCATCTGATTTTATGCCAAGATCTTTTGTTTAGATACATGAATCAAGAGGTTTTTATTCACTATTTCTCTATATCTCTAAACTTCAGACCATACATGTATCCTAGTCTTCATAAACTAATGGACTGTCCCGGATATAGGTCATCTAAAAGAATGTGAGAGTGATTTCATGTCATCGTTTTTTTTTGTTTTTTGGTTATTGTAATTTTTATGAACTTTATGTTTTATTTCACTATGATATTTTATTTCTTGTTGTCTAACCCGGATTGTCTAACCCGGAATTCCTCTTTTGGATCTAGACGACAAACTACAGTTCATATAGAAAAAACAAAATGGATTTCAAAGGCAAAGTAGGGAAATAATGTTGAACATGAATCGTCCGGGAGAAATTAACAATTTAAAAAGTAAAAATCTATTGCTATTGTACCAAAGTTATACACCCTTTCAACCGTGTTAATTTTCTTTTAAACTTTTTTATTGCTGATTGAGTCTATCTAATTAATTTTGATAGGGAATTGCTAACATTTACACTGGATGTCTTATCTGGCATAATCAATGCATAAATGAATATTTATTATTATTGAAAATTTTTTCTTTTCTTTTCCATACTTCTTTCTTTTCTTTTCTTTTTCCTACTTGAGAGCCACGAGGGCCAATATGTGCTAGTTGGATCTAGGCATTGTGGCCTTGCTGGCATGCACTAAAATTAGTTGAATTGACTACGTTGACAAATTATCAAAAGATTTAGAACTCAATTGGTCAAATTAAAAAAAAAAAATTATGATTGAATTGCCATAAGTACAATAAATTTATGACTTTACTTGACAATTTCCTTGGTTATTGTTATGAAGGGTCAATGGCCCTATAAATGAAATAAATTGGGATAGATCTGAATTCTAATATCATGTTAAGTAGTCCAACCTAAAATATTGTACTTATAAATGGAGGGAGATCAAATGTATATAAAAAGCATATAAATTTCATAACAAGCAATGATGCTTTAGTATAAGATTTTAATATCAAGCCATGTCTTCATGATCCATAGAACTTTTAGTATTAGTTAGTATTAATTCCAAATTTTTTCTCTTCACTAATCCCACATTATTAAATCAAATATATACTTGTCTATGCGACATATCACCAATTAACTCAGGCCTTAGAGCACAATTAAGTTTAATTAATTAGGCGACATGAGTACCTACTAAGATTGGAGTAAATCAAGAAAATGACGCACTTGGAGTAAATGTAAAAGTTCATTTGCTCATGTTATTATTCTTAAGTGATCCCTGATAAGATTGTTTCATTTAGTGTCTGTTTACTTGCCTCAATTATGGCCGATTTATATCATGGTGGATTCTATCAAAAAGCAAAAAGAAGAGAGAATTCATATTCTCTTCGTTTATAAGCAATTCACGAATTTCTCTCTATGCATTTTACATATTTCCTATTCACGAGCATAATTAATAATGGTGAAGTTTTCCTATGCATGATGTTAAACTAGCGAATGAAAAATCAGAGATAAGAACGTTGGCTGGGCATGACCCGATATCCCATTGATAATATCCTTCCTTGTGGCTGATCAAAATGCACCACTTCTCACAACACGATTCAGAGCATTAGCAAAATTAATTGAGCCTTCAATGCAATTGCATGGGACGTAATCTCTTTCATTGTGGAAGCAAAACATCTTGCCCCATGATTCACGTGCATTTCTTGCTCCTTTTTTTGGGGCCAAAAAAATTCCCGAGTGCTTGACTTGGATAAGAAAAAGCATGGACCAAATTACGCAATGTCCCACTTCAATGATGCACATCGCCCTGCTGTTAAATAAATCAAAAGAAAAAGCCCTTCTACAGGACTAAAAAGGGAGTTTTGCATTCATATTTCTACGTTGAAAGGATGCCGAAATCCCTTCTTAAAGAAGCCATTAGCCTATTGTACGTATATTATTTAGTTGTAAACTTTTCAATTTTGTTGAGTAGTCTTAAATCTTTGCACAAAACAATTCAATCTAGTCTTGTGGCCAACTGCAGCTAAAATTTACTGATGTAGCATTTCAGTCATCGCATATCCTATGTAACGTGCTAATATAGATAACTTTGCTTGAAATGCTATCTTACGTAGATTGTCACATGAGCAATTTCTAATCACAATTAGCTGAAAAGCTTATATTGAAATTTCATGCAAAGGTTTAAGACAATAGTGGCAAAATTGAATAGTTCACGACAAAATTGATATCCATAAAATAAGTTTAGGATTAAATTAATAATTTTTCTCGTGATATTTTGATTCAAAAAGAGATTTTTGTCGTAGGAAATAGTTTCATTTTACAAAAAGGAGAAGAAAAGTAGGAATGTGAAAGCGGGGTCATCCATAGTTAGCTCTTTTGTGATGATGTAATGTTATGATTTTGGTGTTATCATTGACAGACTAATAGTTATTAAACTATCGCGATTTAAGATTATTAAAATTTCGGTGCTTCTTTTTATGATTAAACAAAGACTTCATTCTTTTTCTGAGGTCATTCGGAGAAGAAGGGTCATTATTAACTGTTACTCATATCTGATCTGATGGATTCTTCTTGTGCTAACACACTATGTTTTCTTATAAAAAAAGAAAAAGAAATGGCAATGGAGTTGACCGCATCTTAGCCCCATCATCTCTTATAAGACAACGGCATTATCATTGCTAATATTTTCTTTAAATTCAAGAACCAAGCTATAGTCAGTCTGATGTATTCCTTTCATCTAGCGACCATATGTCTTCTTCTTTTCTATGTTCATTTCAAATCATAGTTTTTTTTCGGTATTTAATGCTACAGTTTTCCTTCACAATGTCTTGGTTAGAGCAACACTAACGAAAATTTTGAGATATTATGTGACTCTTATGTTTAAGTATTTCCATGAATGTTTTCTATTTTTTCTCTCTTAATAGCATAATAATGGAGTCAACTACATGCATCTATGATGGACGAATGGATCGCATAAACCCCATGGATTCTTTTTATGATTAAACAAAGACTTCATTCTTTTTCTGAGGTCATACGGGGAAGAAGGGTCATTATTAACTGTTACTCATAACTGATCTGATGGATTCTTCTTGTGCTAACACACTATGTTTTCTTATAAAAAAAGAAAAAGAAATGGCAATGGAGTTCACCGCATCTTAGCCCCATCATCTCTTATAAGACAACGGCATTATCATTGCTAATATTTTCTTTAAATTCACGAACCAAAGTATAGTCAGTCTGATGTATTCCTTTCATCTAGCGACAATATGTCTTCTTCTTTTCTATGTTCATTTCAAATCATAGTTTTTTTTCGGTATTTAATGCTACAGTTTTTCTTCACAATATCTTGGTTAGAGCAACACTATCGAAAATTTTGAGATATTATGTGACTCTTATGTTTAAGTATTTCATGAATTTTTTATTTTTTCTCTCTTAATAGCATAATAATGGAGTCAACTACATGCATCTATGATGGACGAATGGATCGCATAAACCCCATGGATTCTTTTTATGATTAAACAAAGACTTCATTCTTTTTCTGAGGTCATTCGGAGAAGAAGGGTCATTATTAACTGTTACTCATAACTGATCTGATGGATTCTTCTTGTGCTAACACACTATGTTTTCTTATAAAAAAAGAAAAAGAAATGGCAATGGAGTTCACCGCATCTTAGCCCCATCATCTCTTATAAGACAACGGCATTATCATTGCTAATATTTTCTTTAAATTCACGAACCAAAGTATAGTCAGTCTGATGTATTCCTTTCATCTAGCGACAATATGTCTTCTTCTTTTCTATGTTCATTTCAAATCATAGTTTTTTTTCGGTATTTAATGCTACAGTTTTTCTTCACAATGTCTTGGTTAGAGCAACACTATCGAAAATTTTGAGATATTATGTGACTCTTATGTTTAAGTATTTCCATGAATTTTTTCTATTTTTTCTCTCTTAATAGCATAATAATGGAGTCAACTACATGCATCTATGATGGACGAATGGATCGCATAAACCCCATGGATTCTTTTTATGATTAAACAAAGACTTCATTCTTTTTCTGAGGTCATTCGGAGAAGAAGGGTCATTATTAACTGTTACTCATAACTGATCTGATGGATTCTTCTTGTGCTAACACACTATGTTTTCTTATAAAAAAAGAAAAAGAAATGGCAATGGAGTTCACCGCATCTTAGCCCCATCATCTCTTATAAGACAACGGCATTATCATTGCTAATATTTTCTTTAAATTCACGAACCAAGCTATAGTCAGTCTGATGTATTCCTTTCATCTAGCGACCATATGTCTTCTTCTTTTCTATGTTCATTTCAAATCATAGTTTTTTTTCGGTATTTAATGCTACAGTTTTCCTTCACAATGTCTTGGTTAGAGCAACACTAACGAAAATTTTGAGATATTATGTGACTCTTATGTTTAAGTATTTCCATGAATGTTTTCTATTTTTTCTCTCTTAATAGCATAATAATGGAGTCAACTACATGCATCTATGATGGACGAATGGATCGCATAAACCCCATGGATTCTTTTTATGATTAAACAAAGACTTCATTCTTTTTCTGAGGTCATTCGGAGAAGAAGGGTCATTATTAACTGTTACTCATATCTGATCTGATGGATTCTTCTTGTGCTAACACACTATGTTTTCTTATAAAAAAAGAAAAAGAAATGGCAATGGAGTTCACCGCATCTTAGCCCCATCATCTCTTATAAGACAACGGCCTTATCATTGTACTATTTTCTTAAATTAAGACCAAGCTATAGTCAGTTGAGTATTCCTTAATCTAGAGACAATTGTCTTATTCTTTGCTATGTTCATGTCAAATCCTAGTTTTTTTTCGGGATTAATGACTACAGTTTTTTCACAAGTCTTGGTTAGAGGCAAACACTAGCGAAAATTTTAGCTATTAGTGACTATGATGGTTTAAGTATTCCATGAATGTTTTATTTTTTCTCTCTTAAGAGCATTAATAAGGAGTCAACTACATGCATCTATGATGGACGAATGGATCGCATAAACCCCATGGATTCTTTTTATGATTAAACAAAGACTTCATTCTTTTTCTGAGGTCATTCGGAGAAGAAGGGTCATTATTAACTGTTACTCATATCTGATCTGATGGATTCTTCTTGTGCTAACACACTATGTTTTCTTATAAAAAAAGAAAAAGAAATGGCAATGGAGCTCACCGCATCTTAGCCCCATCATCTCTTATAAGACAACGGCATTATCATTGCTAATATTTTCTTTAAATTCACGAACCAAGCTATAGTCAGTCTGATGTATTCCTTTCATCTAGCGACCATATGTCTTCTTCTTTTCTATGTTCATTTCAAATCATAGTTTTTTTTCGGTATTTAATGCTACAGTTTTTCTTCACAATGTCTTGGTTAGAGCAACACTATCGAAAATTTTGAGATATTATGTGACTCTTATGTTTAAGTATTTCCATGAATTTTTTCTATTTTTTCTCTCTTAATAGCATAATAATGGAGTCAACTACATGCATCTATGATGGACGAATGGATCGCATAAACCTCATGGACAATATCTATAACTGCGGAACGCTTATGGCTTTCCCACGTCACGATGGCCTCATGGAAAGAAAATCATCTCTCCGAGTCAATAGAGTCGATCATATTAGAGAATCTTGTGGGGTTCCTGTAAAATGGGTTTCGTACCTTGTTTGTCTAGAAGCGAGAGAAAGACAATATAATAAGCGTAGACTTGGAAAGTTCTTCATGATTTGCCGGTTTTAGCAGACAAAAGCAAAGATGTTTGCGGAAGATAATTTGGGGATTGAAAAAAAGAGTGCCACAGCTCTTTCACCACTTGCAAGGAGATAAGAAGACAGTAAAATTACTTAAAAAGTCATAAGTTTATTGAAGTCATACCAATTCAATTATTAACATTGTAATTTGATTAATTTAATCGTAAATATTTTCATGTTTTGTCAACTGAGTCAATTTGACTTATTATAGTTGAAAATCACCGATACAAACGCTTTCCATTATGTCTCGACATTTTCAAGTGATATTTTGAAATTTTTTTAAATAATTTTCTTCTCTTTACAATTACTTTTCTTCTCTCTTAATTTTAGGGTTGGTGAGGCTGGCTTGCCAACCCTTGTGGCCTCGTTCCCATTGCTCGATTTGGACAAGAGAGGTCGTTGCAACCCTCTCTAGCCCTAAATTGGGGAAAAAGGAAGAAAAAAAGTAAAGAACAAATAATAAAAGAAAAATATTATAAAATTGAAAATTTATTAAAATATTATTAAAAAACGTTCATGTTAGTATTGATTCTTTTGAGCATTGATAATGAAAGGAAAATTGGACATCATCAGTCAAATTCCTATAACTGAAAGGAAAATTGGACATCATGTGCATGATCCAAGTTGCTAGGAGCTTGTCTGGTGTCATTAAGAAGACCGTGTAGTGAATTATTAAGCGAATTTCTATTTAGTAAACATTTTCAATCCCGATTAAGTTATCTCTTTATGGGATTCTCATCGAGAACTGAGTGTCTTAGTCAAAACTATTAAAGTATTCTTGAATTCCTAATCACTCTCCAAAACGAATAGCCTTGCGTGCCTGGAACCTAATCTGATGTCGTAATGCGCCAACTAGCTTCAAGGACCAACACCCATGTATATAATCTGCTTTGTGGGCACATACACGATCTCCTCGTATCAAATCATAGGGTAATAGATAGTGACCTAATTAGTAACATCAATGACGCATCGAACATGAGTGATCCATCTTCCCTGTCATAGTTGCGAAAGAAGAAGGCCTCGATCAAATTCCTGTTCTGCTTGCCTCCCTCTGGTTTTTGGCCCTGTTGACACCTTTTTTTTTTTAAGTTTGGCATGTAGATCGCATGAAAATAAAAATAGAAAATAGGGATTTTAATTCCTAAAAAAATATATCATTGCATCATGCATTTGAGGAAACGGCATCGGCGGCAGGAAGGTTTTGGGAAAGAATTGCTGGGCGGAATATATTTTATCAAAGAGGAAAGGATGCAAATAGAGAATAAATGTGTTAGGGAAAGAATTGCTGACCGAAATTCCTTTCTACTGGCAAGAGCACTCTACGCAGAAACGAGAAAGGAAAATATATCTCGGTCAAATCTTCCAAGATTTGACCGAGATGTCTTTTCTACCCGCTATAAAGCATGGGTTGCACGCACAGGGGGGGGGGCACGGTCATTCATTGAAAAAGTTCTGACTGACACATTCATTAACTACGAAGCTTGGACCGAGCAAGGCATTCACCGAAGCCTTAATTGAGCAAAACACTATTTCTAGAAAAAGAGAGAAAAGGCAAAAAAAATCCTTCACACACAGATACACCCATACACACGTGAGAAGACCAAGAGGCAGAGGAGCTTCTGGATTCTTCGCTGAAGGAGACTGAGAGAGAGATCGAGAGAGGCCGAGAGAAGTCGCGAGGCAAGGTGAGGAAGCTTCGTCCGTCTCTCCTCTTGCTTGGATTTTCTCTCTGTTTGAAGGTAGGTCTGGGTTTTTCTCACACGGAATCAGGGTTTTGTCGCCTCAGTTGATTTCAACGTCGCCGTGATTTTAATCCTCTTTGTACTTGTGATTGATTTGCTGCATTTTAGGGTTAGTCTC
Organism: Melaleuca alternifolia; assembly: GCA_019926035.1. Lineage (NCBI taxonomy): Eukaryota > Viridiplantae > Streptophyta > Magnoliopsida > Myrtales > Myrtaceae > Melaleuca > Melaleuca alternifolia. The sequence goes on along the minus strand of JAGKPW010003074.1, from coordinate 123,150 downwards.
CCTTTGCTTTTAACCCTCGCGATTGAACCCCTCTACTCTCTTCTCGATTGCTCTTCGCGGGTTTCTCTTCCTTTCTATATACTTTTTGTTGCGTGTGGGTTTGCTGGTTGGAGATAAGTTGGAGCAGGAAGCTCGTTGGCGAGTGGGTTGTCTCGCCGGTCGTGATAGATTGAGGCAGAGAAGAAGAACGCTGGCGAGCTGCTTCCGTTTCTATTTGCAGGTCTCCCATGGTGGAAACGTTCGGCGAGGAAGACGATCCACAGTGATGGGTCCACAGGAGATGGGCCGCGTGTGGAGGAGAAACTGGAGTGGGCCTGGGGGAGCTGGATGGCCCGTGCAGTTGTGCAAGGCCGGCAGCCCACGCACAGAAAAGAACAGGGTTGCTTTTGTTTGCAGGTTGGGCCGAGACTGGACGGGCCCACGTGAAGGGAGAGAGGACGGGCCGAGCCCGTTCATTCGCAGGAGAAAGGGTTCGGGCCGAGACAGAAGAGAGTCGAGCCGGAAAGATCAGGCCCATCTGCGCACAAAAAAAGAAGAAGAAGAAAGAAACAGAAAAAAAAAAGAGGAAAGAAGATGGGCCGGGCCCGTCGCAGGCCCAACCCGGCCCATCCTCAGCACGCGGGCTGAGCTGTGCGCGGGTTAGGGCCCGAGCCCGACCCGGTTCGGTGCCCTGACCCGGTTCCCTTTTATTTCCCTTTTATTTTTTTATTTATTTAGTTTCTTTTAATAAATAAAAAAAACACAAACAAAAAAACACAAACAAAAAAAAAGCATTTTGTCAAGTTTGTTCTTGCATGTTTTTGCATCATGTTTAATTTGCACATGCATTTTTAGGTTAGGCATTATTAATTCTATTTGCATGTGCATTAGTTGGCCGATCCGATCTCATGCCCGAGATGCGATCCGTCGATTTAATTGCATTTCTTTAATTAACTAAAAAAAGTACAAAAAAATTTGCATCCCATGTTAGATTGCATATTAGATAGAATTGCATTTTTCATTAAATTGCATTGCATTTAGATAGTATTGCATGGCATGATTAATTTGCATATTTGCATTAGAACAATCACATGTTTAATTTATTCATTTAGTTAAAATAGGTTTTCATGTTTATTTCAAAGTCAATAAAAAATAAAAAAAGATAAAAAAACTCATATGCATATCATAGCATTAGTCTTTCTTTTCATTTTTAAGTTGCATTATTAGTCATGTCATAACATTTAATTTAGGCATATTGAATTTCATGTTAATTAGGAAGATTACATGTCATTCATGCATGTCATTTAGGAATTGCATCTTTAGTCATGCTAAGATATTAGGTCAAATTTGCATTAGAATTAAAGTCATTTGATGATGTCAGGTTAGGTTAGTACATGTTTAATTTATGCACTTACTTAATTTCGAATTTTCATTGATAAAACTCAAAAAAAAAATTATTCATGCATCATTTAGATAGTCGCATGTAGTTAATTAATTTAGTTAAATGTCATTGCATGCCCATTTATACCATGATAGAGTAATACATTTAGGAATTTAGGAGTCATATTAGGTTAAGTTTTCACATTTTAATTAATTTAATTAATTTCGAATTTCATTTAATAAATAAAGAAAACGCTTTAAAAAAACCTTTGCATGTCATTTTAATTTAGTTAGTCAAATAGCATGCCATTTAGTTCAAATTAATCTAGGTTTTTGCATGTTTTAAACCATGTTAGGTCATTAGAATTAGACTTTCATGCATTCGCATAGTAGTTCAATTTTCATGTTTTAAAGATATTATCCGTAGTTAAGATAATATTTTAGTTTAAATTAGGAATTAAATGAGATTTAGTTCCTAGTCTAAATTGGATGTTATTTAACTATAGATAATTAGTTTCATTTATTCATTTAGATTTGCATTAGGATTTTTGCATGTAGAATTAATGAAAATCCCAAAAAGAGTAGTTTTCTTGTTGATTTACTTTGATAGGTCATTTTTGTTTATTGTTTTATTTCATTTAGCACTTCCATTAATGTCTGCGCACTCGCATGATCACTTTGCATGTTAGGGAATTAACTCAAAATCAATTCAAGCTGCTTGCCATTTTTTTTTAAATAAAAGAAAATAGGTTCTCGAGTCCCCGAATTCGAAGTCTCTGGTTCGTAGGGGTAAAATACTACTCCCAGTATTTTACATGGGTTTCTAATCGACCCATCATAAATAGATTAGTGGCGACTCCTTTTGAAATTGACTTTGCATGTCTAAAAAGTGAAATTTAAGTCGTGAATTGGTATGAGCTTGGGAGAGCTCGAGCTAAATTAGGTTTAGCAATCCATTAGCCCTAACCCCTAGGTGGTGCACCTTCGGGGAGGTCGCGACAGCTTGGCGACTCCGCTGGGGAACGTGGTTCAAAGAACTTTAGTGGACTTAGGCCGTTTTTCTTTTTTCAAGAAATGTTTTTGTTTGGCAACGAGGATTCCAGGTATGTCCCTAACGTGAGTTGAATGTTTTGCAGGATGGTTTGGAATGAATGTTTACATGCTTTGATAGAAGTGTTGCTTAATATCAATTGTTGTGCATGTTCTCATTGTTTTAGCACTACACTTGGCACACAAAACCCGCTGCCGGACCTGGGCCGCATAGGATCACCTAGGATGGTGTTGAGATAAATACCACTCCGACCGCATGCCCGCGGTACGAGTCGCCTATCTCAACCCCGAAATTTCTTTCTTGGTGTCAAGAGTATCCACCCCGGTCCGCGAGCTTGCGACCTGGGTCGACTCTTCGACCGTGCCGGAGTCATAAGGACCCGACTTAGTACGCGTGCCTGCGTCTAGTCCGATCATCCTTGTGGCTTCACCTTGCTAAGCCTTTTAGAGTAGAAATCGAGCTTCACTTTTCATGCGCATGTGTTTGTGATTGCTTCCCATATACTCGTGCAGTAAGTTTTCTAAACTCTTACCTTGCAATTTATTTACATTTTTTGTTGGTCCATGACATTAGGTTGCTCGTCAGGCTTGATTTAGATATCATGGGAAAGCATGACATTTGACTCGTTTCTGCTCCTAAAGCCGAGCTAAGCACGTGGTGGGATAAGTTGGACCACACTGGTCGCAATTTCATTGAATCCAAGATCGGTCGCCTTCTTCCGCTAATGAAGATTGAAGTGCACGGGGGTTTGGTCCAGGCGCTGGCTCATTTCTGGTGTCCGAAAACGTCCACATTCATATTTGGTGAGCACGAACTTACTCCTACTTTGGAAGAATATAGCATTGCCATCGGAAAACCCTTGGGATCGGAGTTGATTAGTCCTCCTATCAGAGTAGAGCTTGCATCAACCTTATCTGATTTTCTTAGAGTCAAAGAATCTGAAGTAAGAAAGATTTTGAGAGCTAATCGCAATTCTTGCTCCTATTCCTTTTTGCATGAGTGTTTTAAGAATGCCACATCTTGTCAAATGGCCAGAATCTTTCTCTTAGCTTTCTTTGGGTTTGTAGTTTTTCCTCATTCCAAAAATACCATGTCTCCTTTAGTTACTTGGGTAGTCAAACAAGTGTGTGCAGGCGTGAATTTTGTTAATACCATTTTGGCTGAAACCTTTATTTCTCTCACCCGATATCAAGAAAACGGGGATAGGGTCTTGCATGCTTCTCCTGAGTTGCTCCAAATTTGGTTCCTTTCTCATATAAAAGGTTTTGGATTTTTAATGGCTATCCGTGATATTAGTGATTCGGACCATCCAATTTTGAAATTTGAGGAAAGAAAGAATCATGCCCCAAACTATCACTATTCCGAATGGTTAGCCTTTATGAAAAATCCCGATCCCAAGGATTTCTTGTGGCATGCTAAATGGTTCCAAGTTCGAGAAGCAAGGCTTACTTGTGCAGGCATAGGACCAGTCCCTTTATTGGGATTTACTGGTGCGACGAGTATCATCCATCCAGAGTTGTTCGTCAGTATCAAGTCGTGCAGGAGCTGCCCCCGGCATTGGAGGAAAATCCGGTTCGTGCTGACTTTACCTATAAAGACCCAGACGAAGAAGACATGGTAAACTTCACCAAATCCATGTGGGATATGTGTTCCCCATCCGAATTGATATGGCTCGAGGAGGAGCTGAAAGGAGAGGAAAGAAAGTATTATGCTTCGATCACATACATCAAGCAACACAAGATTCCTACAGAGCTGTTTCCAGAGATACCCAATGTACCCGTGAAGGTCACTAATCGCGCAGAGATCGAACGACTCAAGAGGAAGGCGGAACGATATCAGGATCGTGCCACAAAGCTTGCTCGAGCAAATGAGCAGTTGCGAAAGAAAGTCATTTCCCATGTTTATATAGATCAAGCTAGATGAAATAGCTTGAGTCTTTTGTTTTCATTTCTAGCATTATTGTTTAGGGGTTTTTGAGTCCTCAATTGGTTTCCATGTAAGAATAATTTCATTATTTCATAAATGAATCAAAAGTGGGTCTTTAGGTCATTGTCATTGGACCGTGTCTTTCCTTTTCTACAAGTTATCCTTATCCATCCTTTCCTTTGCTCGTAGGTGATCACGGGTAATTCTCGATCTCCCATCCGCATGCGGTCTCGAGCTAAAATGACCGATCAAAACGAACTCTGTGATCGTGTCGCCAATATAGAGGATCAAATGAAGCAGTTTCTCGCTGCTATGCAAGAAATGACTGCGGAGTTTAAAGCTGCTCGACTAAGCCCAACCCCTGCACCTTTGCCGGGGTTGAAAGAAGATATCGCGGTGGATTTAGAGGAGGAAATGCCTCCTTTGGAAGAAGATCCCATTGATGTTCATGGGAAAAAGACCGCTGCTGATGACTCGTACAAAACTGAGCAGGAGAAACGCCTCGAGAAACTCGAGGAGAAGCTGAAACAGCTGCAGGGCCTTCAAGACCCGTCCCCGACGGATCTTTCTGTCTATTCTAAAGTGAAAATGCCTAAGAAGTTTAAGATGCCAGAATTTGAAAAATATGACGGCATGACCTGCCCAAGGGCCCACTTGCAGATGTACTTGGTAAGAATGACTCAATACGCAGATAATGCTCCTCTACTGATCCAGTCATTCCAGGCGAGTTTGACGGGTCCAGCTCTGAAGTGGTACATTTCAAAGGGGATAAACCTCTGCCAAACCTGGGAGGAGGTTTGCCAAGCTTTCCTGAAGCACTATCAATTTATAACGGACATTACCCCTTCCTGAGATAATCTTGAACGGGCCGAGAAAAAGATGAGCGAGTCATTCAAGCAATACGCAATCCGGTGGAGGAATCTGGCTGCTCAAGTTGATCCTGAGCCTTCTGACATGGAGATGAGGGAGATGTTCATCAAAACTCTTCCTCATGAATACCGCACTCGAATGATAGCCACCACTGCTGACACTTTCAATCAGCTTATTCCAGTTGGGGAGCAGATCGAGATTGGAATAAGAGATGGGTGGTTCAATGAGCCAACAAAGAAGTTTACTCCGAGGAAGGATAAAGAGCAAGCTACGGAGATAAATTTGGCATACTCACAACCAAGCTCTGGCGGACCTTCAAATGTTCATGCCTCTACAAATCGACAGGTCGGGGGGCGATCATTTGCGCCTCGCCAGTTCAACAGAAGGCAATTCACTCCCCTTCCGGGGCCTTTGTCTAAAGTTTTACCTGTTTTGCAGAAGAAGGGTTTGCTCTCTCAGGAGCCGAAGCGCCCGAACCCTGAGAAATTCAGCAACTTTAATGCTTCGAAGAGGTGCGATTACCACATGGGTGAAGTGGGGCATTCGACTGATGAATGTTTCACTCTTAAACACAAGATCCAGGATCTCTTGGATACGAAGGTGTTCACCTTCAGCGTTGCTCAACCAAATGTTGAGAAAAATCCCCTTCCAAAGCACGAGGGGGGCGTCAATGCAATTTTTGAGGTTGACACTGGAAAGAAATTGGAATGGAAGCTAGATGTTGATAACATTTATCAAGGGTTGGTAGCGGCTGGCTACTACCCGGCTGAGGAGAACCTTTCACTGTTTGTCATGAAGAAGAGGATCCAGGAGAGCATGGAAGCTGGTATAATTGTGCAAAGCAACCTGGCTGGAGGGATGTCGACGGTTTCTCATATTATCATTGATTGGGAGAAAGAAGTTACTACCGTGGAAGCTGAGTCAGACCCCTCACTTGAGGACATGCCACCCCTGGAGGATGCAGTTGACAATGAGGAAGATGTACCTGAGATAGTAATTGAACTACATCAACCCTACGAGTACCGTAGTAACAAGGCGGTTCCTTGGTCGTACGATTTTGAAGTAGACTTGGTGACAAGGTCCGGACGCACCTATGGACAAAGCAATTCTATGCCGTCAAAACATGTCACCGATGAAGAGGCTAAGGAATTTTTAGCTATAATCAAAGCTAGTGAATACGATGTGGTTGAACAGCTGCGGAGGATGCCAGCGCAAATTTCTCTACTGGAGCTCTTGCAAACATCGGAGAAACATCAAAAATCACTCATGAAAATATTGAGTGAGATTCATGTGCCCGAGACGATTGATCAGGGCGAGCTGGAGGGTTCATAGGCGCAGTACTCCTCAAGGATCTTGTTTCCTTTTCTGATGAAGAATTACCAGGTGATGGGAATGGACATACAAAGGCACTCTACATCTCCATCAGGTGCAAGGAATCGCATGTTGCTCGGGTTCTTATTGATAATGGTCCGCTCTGAATATTTGCCCATTGGCTACTTTGCATCGTCTCGGGGTAGACTCCTCAAGGTTAAACGTTGCTAAAACTTCCGTTCGTGCTTTTGACGGAACAAAGAAGGAGGTGATGGGCGAGATTCACCTGGATGTGCAAATCGGGCCAATAACGTTCAACATTTTGTTCCAAGTAATGAACATCTCTACTGCCTTTAACTTTTTGTTGGGTCGTCCCTGGATCCATAGTGCCGGAGCTGTGCCTTCAAGTCTACATCAATGTTTGAAGTTCGTGGTTGAAGGGAGGTTAGTCACCGTCCATGCTGAGGAAGACCACCGGATTTATCATGAGACCGCTATTCCGTATGTGGAGCCCGACGGTGTATTTGAATCCAGTTATCAATCATTCGAGCTCGTGTCAATGATACATAGGTCGCGGGGATCGCCTGCACCAATTCCAGAATTGTCAAATGCTGCTATCATGGTGGGGAAGATTATGGCCCAAAGTTGTTTTGTTCCTGGAGAAGGACTTGGAAGAAAGGGTCAGGGGATTCGATATCCAATTCAGCCTTCCCGGAAGCGTCGTGTGGCCGGATTAGGATACCATGGAAGGGATCAGCCTACCAATGAATCACAAAAGCGTGTGGAGAGTAACACATTGCCTCCCCGTATCAAAGAAACATTCCCGGGTCCGTCCAGAATGATGCATGAAGAGGAGATGTATGTTCTAGAGGGACCAAACATGAATTGTGACTACCATGAAAGGTTCTCCTTTCCCCCGAGCTTCTATATCAACCCCCGAGACATTGTTCCGGGTGGATGGGGGGCATGGATGATGTGATTCCTGAAAGCCAGGCTGATCGGGATGAGAAACTCGAGGGGATAGCAAATCTTTTTGAAGATCTCTTCATTGACGCTATTGAAAATGAGTCCGAAAAGGAAATGGGTGCAAGCCCACATGAGTAATTTATTTCTGCTTTACTCCCCTGCGTGGGAATTTCCTTTCATTTATTGCTTTCTTAGGATTTTTCAATCTTTCATTATGCAATTCCTTTTCAATAAGTGTAATTCATTCAGAGTTATTCAATAAAATCACCATTTTCGAGGGCATGACGAGGTACACCAAACCAGTCCGGTGATGATATCCAACAGTGAAAAAATACACGACCCAAGGAGAATCCTGAGGCCTGGACTTCCTCATGCTCTCTTTGTCCAAATCTTTCAAAAAAAATCATTTTTCAAAAAAAAAATATTTAACCCCTTTTTTTTTTACTGATTGGTTTACTTTATGTTTCAGGAAGGACCTTATGGAATGCGATGAAGGACCAAATGATTCGGATGGAGATCCCGCCGGAATCCAACGAAGTCTGGAACAGCATGAAAAGCCGAAATCCCTGACAGCCGAGCATACTGTCACAATCAACTTGAGTGACACGGAGGATATTAAAGAAATGAAAATTGGGGCAAATCTCCCCGAGGGAGAAACCACGCGACTCATCGCCCTTTTAAAGGAATACCAAGATGTCTTTGCTTGGTCTTATGCGGATATGCCGGGTCTTGACCCAACAATCGTGGAACACAGTCTGCCGACGAATCCACACATGCCTCCTAAAAAGCAAAGGTTGCGGAGGACAAAGCCAGAATTATCAAAGAAAATTGAGGAGGAGGTGATGAAACTCTTGAAGGTCGGATTCATAGAAGTCTCACATTACCCTGATTGGGTAGCCAACATTGTGCCGGTAATGAAGAAAGATGGTCGAGTTCGAGTTTGCATCGACTATCGCGACTTGAATAAGGCTAGCCCTAAGGATGAATTTCCTTTGCCGCACATCGACGTTCTGGTGGATAGCACTACGGGTTTTGAACTGTTCTATTTCATGGATGGTTTTTCGGGATATAATCAGATCAGGATGAAAGAGGAGGATAAAGAGAAAACTGCATTCATCACTCCATGGGGGACCTTTCACTACAAAGTAATGCCATTCGGTCTCAAGAATGCAGGGGCAACGTACCAAAGGGCCATGGTCACGCTTTTCCATGACATGATGCATAAAGAAATCGAAGTCTATGTTGATGACATGATCGCCAAGTCTCGGCAGGGAGAAAGTCATATTGATACCTTGAAGAAGTTGTTCGATCGACTTCGGGAGTTTAAACTCCGACTTAACCCCGCAAAATGCACATTCGGGGTAACTTCGGGTAAATTACTCTGGTTCATGGTGAGTAATAAGGGAATTGAAATTGACCCTTCAAAAGTGAAGGCCATTTGTGAATTACCGCACCCGAAGACCGCCAAGGAGGTTCGAAGTCTCATGGGGAGATTAAATTACATAGCTCGATTTATTTCTCATCTGTCAGAAACTGCTAAGCCATTTTTTAAGCTTCTCAAGAAGGATGCCTTGATTCGCTGGGATGATGATTGTCAGAAGGCATTTGACAAGCTAAAATCATACTTGTCATGTCCTCCGGTCCTAGTTCCACCAATAATAGGCCATCCTTTGATTCTCTATCTCACAAGTAATAGTGAGTCTTTGGGTGCGATGTTAGCCCAGAAAGGACCCGAGGATGGGAAGGAGCGAGCTGTTTACTACTTGAGTAAAAAGTTCACTATATCAGAGCAGAATTATTCCGAGGTGGAGAAAACATGCGCTGCTTTGGTTTGGGTCCTGCATCGACTCCGACAGTACACATTGCACTATCAGATACTCCTGGTAACTGAAAGTGATCCCATCAAGTACTTACTGGACCGACCAGCTTTGGTTGGAAAATTGGCTAAATGGCAAATATTGGTTTCTGAGTTCGACGTGCAGACCATGCCACAAAAGTCTGTTAAAGGTCGTGTTATTGCAGACATACTTGCTGAAAATCCCAAGCATACTGAAGAGGATGAGTGTTCTCCGGATGATCGTATCTTGTCCATTGACGAAGATAGATGGACCATGTTTTTCGACGGGGCGGTAAATTTGTCTGGCTCAGGGACTGGGGCAGTATTGATCTCTCCAACTGGGCAACACTATCCAGTCGCAGCAAAGTTGGTGTTCCCATGCACCAATAACATCGCCGAGTACGAAGCATGCATTCTCGGTCTTCAGGCAGCAATAGAGATGAAAATTGATAAACTCAAAGTATTTGGTGATTCTGCGTTGATCATCCTTCAAACAGTTGGTGAATGGAAAACACGAGATGCAAAATTGCTTCCGTATCACAAGTATCTTGAGGAATTAATGGAGGAGTTTGATGACATCACATTTGAGTACTTGTCCCGGACTCATAATTAGTTCGCTGATGCTTTGGCTACATTATCGTCCATGCTACGAGTCAATGATGGAATGGAGGTAGAACCTTTAAAAATTGATGTTTTGGCAAAACCAGCCCACTGCATGATCATAACTGAAGAGCTTGATGGGAAGCCATGGTATCATGATATCATGAATTACATCAGAAGTCGAGAATTTCCTGATGAAAGCGGTCCTGCCGATAGGAAATACATAATGAAGATGGCTTCAAAATTCTTCGTTACTGGTGAAAATCTATACAAGAGATCTCATGATTCAGTGCTGTTAAGGTGTGTAGATGCAGCTGAAGCAACGCAGATCATGCAGGAGATGCATGAAGGGATGTGTGGCCCACACATGAATGGCCATATGCTGGCCAAAAAGATCATGAGATTGGGTTACTATTGGCTGACTTTGGAGGGTGATTGCATCAAGCATGTGCGGAGTTGTCATCAATGTCAGATTTATGGGGATAAGATAAATGTTCCTCCAAATGAGCTACATCAACTGTCTGAACCTTGGCCTTTCTCAATGTGGGGGATAGATGTTATTGGCCCAATCAATCCGAAGGCATCAAATGGTCATCGATTCATCTTAGTTGCGATTGACTACTTTTCTAAATGGATCGAGGCGACCTCTTATGCAAATGTCACTGCTCAAAATGTAGTGAGGTTCATCCGACGTGACATCATTGCTCGTTACGGCGTTCCTGAAGCCATCATCACTGATAATGGAACTAATCTAAACAACAAGCTCGTTGATGGTTTGTTTAGTGAATTTAAGATTCGGCATCTGAACTCATCTCCTTACCGTCCTCAAATGAACGGTGCAGTAGAAGCGGCGAACAAAAACATCAAGAAGATTTTGGCGAAGACTGCTGAAAATTATCGTGACTGGCATGAAAGGTTGCCTTTTACGCTAATGGCATACCGAACTTCAATCCGAACCTCTGTGGGGGCGACGCCTTTCTCGTTCGTGTATGGCATGGAAGCAGTGCTGCCTATTGAAGTGGAAATTCCATCATTGCGCGTGATGTCCCAAATGGAATTGTCTGAAGCTGAGTGGATACAACAAAGGTTTGACCAGTTGAACCTGATTGATGAGAAGAGACTTGAAGCCATTTGTCACGGTCAGTGTTACCAACGGCGGGTAGCTAAGTCATTCAACCGCAAGGTCCGACCAAGGCACTTTGAAGCAAATGACCTTGTTCTACGGAAAATACTTCCCATTATTCCTGGTCCTAGAGGTAAGTTCACTCCAAATTACAGTGGACCGTATGTTGTGAAGAAGGTGCTCCCTGGAGGCACATTGATCCTAGCTGAGATGGATGGTCGAGAATTCTCAAATCCTGTCAATGCAGATGCTCTCAAGAAATACTATCCGTGATGTTTCCTCTATCTTGTCAATGCCTTGATTCAATTAATAAAATGCTGAATGATGCAATTTCCTGATTTTTAGCATTCCATGATTGAATGAGTTTTTCAATGAGATGTATCAGGATGATGAAAGGCAAGCCTTATCCATACACATTCCTTTATTTATGCAATTGTGAGATAAGCATACAAAGTGCCATGTTTGCAGAGTAAAGAGTTCTCTCGCGAGAAGTACATTAACCAAAGTGATGAGGGGCAGTTCATTTATCTATCCCAAACACTAAAATGATCCATTGGTTGCCCACTTTGAGCCTAAAACACTTGAGGAGTTTCATTTCATATTACCCCTGTCAAGAACCACCCCACATCGGGGCAAGCTGGAGGTACATTCGCATCGTTGATGTAAAAAGGTGAAAAATGGATAGAAATTTTCCTGCTTTCACTTGCATCAATCTTTGAGTGTTGCTTTTACAGGCGGAATCAAATGTTAAATGAAGTGCCTTAGGGATGATGAAGAGCATTTATTCTTATATCCTAAACACTCTTATCCTTTGTTAGCTACTTTGAGCCTGTGATTTCATTTCAAATTAAACCCACGTTGGTGAATATCTCTTACACTAGGGCATGGTAGCAGAATACAAGCATTCTCACACTAAGGTCAGGTGCGTCAGTCGAGTCCATTAAAAAAAAATGCAAAATGGGGCATGAAAAAAACAATGAGCCTGGTAAAAGCAAGGCCTATGCCCAAATTCAGAAGAAAAGTGAAAGAATTTAGGGGCAAGAAAAAGCAGTGTGCCTGGTAAAAGCAAGGCCGATGCCCATAGAAGTCAGACCCAAAGGCTCAAGTCTGCAAAAAGTTGACCTTCAATGTATTCAGATTCTAAAAAAAAATGCTGAATAAGGCAATCTTGTCAATAATCCCCAGTGAGTTTGACGTCATATATCATCCCCAGTGAATCGAAGTCTGAGGCTCGAAAGTTGAGTCTGAGGAAAAATTCCCAGTTTTTCATTCCGTACACACTTTAAAGCCAAGCCTACAAAGTCTCTTCTGATAGGGCACTTGAATTAATGTGAGATTCCTATTGTGTTAAGCTTAGCTCGAAGAAGTGCGAGCAGGACTGTTTCTATTGCATTTGCAGGGTTCTTGACTTGTAAACCTGGCGACATTTGTTGAAGACTTTCTTTCTAAGCCTTGACTCAAAGAGTCCCCTTTGCTTAACCATTGACCAAGCCTGAATTACGGTCCTATTAAAAGACCTCCCTGATTGGTAAGATTGTACCACTTGCGAGAGTACTTGGACCTTTCTTGACATGATGGTAGTAAGATTGAGTGTTTCAGCTATTCCCTCATTGGGACAAAAACCCTTCTGAACGAGAGTGAGTGATAAGTCCTTTCTGACTGAATGTTTCTTGTCTCAAAGAACCTCTCAAATATGAATTGCATAATTTGATGATGTGGTTATCCCTTTAGGGATCAAGAATTCTAAATGCATATACTTCAATCTAAGTGCCTGTGACTATGTGCAGGTACCGATAGTGATGTATCGATGTCTCATCTCGAGAGCCTGTGACGATGTACAGGTCTCTCAGCTTAATTTTGAATGACTCAAGTTTAATAAGGTATCTTTCACCGTTTCGTCTATGTGGTGGCGATCCAGGTCCTTCACCGTTTCGCCTATGTGTTGGCGATCCAGGTCCTTCACCGTTTCGCCTATGTGGTGGCGATCCTGGTCCTTCACCGTTTCGCCTATGTGGTGGCGATCCCGGTCCTTCACCGTTTCGCCTCTGTGGTGGCGATCCAGGTCTTTTTCACCGTTTCGCCTTTGTGTTGGCGATCCAGGTCCTTCACCGTTTTGCCTATGTGGTGGCGATCCAGGTCTTTCACCATTTTGCCTTCAAGCAATCCAGGTCTCTCTCATCGTTTGCCTCTGTTGTGGCTGAAGGAAGGGTTCGGGCCTCAAGCAAACGAGTCAGGTTCTTTCACTGTCTTTCTTTTGTGACCGAAGCACGTGCTCAGGTTTGAGAGGACGGTCTCAAAGCTTATACATACCTTGATTTGTCATGCCAATCAGGTAAGTAATTTCAGGTATGTTTCTATCTTCCTTTATTCATTTGCATTTATCATGTCATAATCACATTTGAAAATGAGAGTTAATCTCAACAAAAATATCATGCATAGCGTTTATTAGGTATCAATTGATCTTTGAATGCAACCTCTGCGAGCTCACCTTCAAAGAGGGGTAGCTGTTGACACCTTTTTTTTTTAAGTTTGGCATGTAGATCGCATGAAAATAAAAATAGAAAATAGGGATTTTAATTCCTAAAAAAAATATATCATTGCATCATGCATTTGAGGAAACGGCATCGGCGGCAGGAAGGTTTTGGGAAAGAATTGCTGGGCGGAATATATTTTATCAAAGAGGAAAGGATGCAAATAGAGAATAAATGTGTTAGGGAAAGAAAATTTCGGTCAAATCCGTGAGGATTTGACCGAAATTCCTTTCTACTGGCAAGAGCACTCTACGCAGAAACGAGAAAGGAAAATATATCTCGGTCAAATCTTCCAAGATTTGACCGAGATGTCTTTTCTACCCGCTATAAAGCATGGGTTGCACGCACAAGGGGGGGGGACACGGTCATTCATTGAAAAAGTTCTGACTGACACATTCATTAACTACGAAGCTTGGACCGAGCAAGGCATTCACCGAAGCCTTAATTGAGCAAAACACTATTTCTGGAAAAAGAGAGAAAAGGCAAAAAAAATCCTTCACACACAGATACACCCATACACGCGTGAGAAGACCAAGAGGCAGGGGAGCTTCTGGATTCTTCGCTGAAGGAGACTAAGAGAGAGATCGAGAGAGGCCGAGAGAAGTCGCGAGGCAAGGTGAGGAAGCTTCGTCCATCTCTCCTCTTGCTTGGATTTTCTCTCTGTTTGAAGGTAGGTCCGGGTTTTTCTCACACGGAATCAGGGTTTTGTCGCCTCAGTTGATTTCAACGTCGTCGTGATTTTAATCCTCTTTGTACTTGTGATTGATTTGCTGCATTTTAGGGTTAGTCTCCCTTTGCTTTTAACCCTCGCGATTGAACCCCTCTACTCTCTTCTCGATTGCTCTTCGCGGGTTTCTCTTCCTTTCTATATACTTTTTGTTGCGTGTGGGTTTGCTGGTTGGAGATAAGTTGGAGCAGGAAGCTCGTTGGCGAGTGGGTTGTCTCGCCGGTCGTGATAGATTGAGGCAGAGAAGAAGAACGCCGGCGAGCTGCTTCCGTTTCTATTTACAGGTCTCCCATGGTGGAAACGTTCGGCGAGGAAGACGATCCACAGTGATGGGTCCACAGGAGATGGGCCGCGTATGGAGGAGAAACTGGAGTGGGCCTGGGGGAGCTGGATGGCCTGTGCAGTTGTGCAAGGCCAGCAGCCCACGCGCAGAAAAGAACAGGGTTGCTTTTGTTTGCAGGTTGGGCCGAGACTGGACGGGCCCACGTGAAAGGAGAGAGGACAGGCCGAGCCCGTTCATTCGCAGGAGAAAGGGTTCGGGCCGAGACAGAAGAGAGTCGAGCCGGAAAGATCAGGCCCATCTGCGCACAAAAAAAGAAGAAGAAGAAAGAAACAGAAAAAAAAAAGAGGAAAGAAGATGGGCCGGGCCCGTCGCAGGCCCAACCCGGCCCATCCTCAGCACGCGGGCTGAGCTGTGCGCGGGTCAGGGCCCGAGCCCGACCCGGTTCGGTGCCCTAACCCGGTTCCCTTTTATTTCCCTTTTATTTTTTTTATTTATTTAGTTTCTTTTAATAAATAAATAAAAACACAAACAAAAAACACAAACAAAAAAAAAGCATTTTGTCAAGTTTGTTCTTGCATGTTTTTGCATCATGTTTAATTTGCACATGCATTTTTAGGTTAGGCATTATTAATTCTATTTGCATGTGCATTAGTTGGCCGATCCGATCTCATGCCCGAGATGCGATCCGTCGATTTAATTGCATTTCTTTAATTAACTAAAAAAAGTACAAAAAAATTTGCATCCCATGTTAGATTGCATATTAGATAGAATTGCATTTTTCATTAAATTGCATTGCATTTAGATAGTATTGCATGGCATGATTAATTTGCATATTTGCATTAGAACAATCACATGTTTAATTTATTCATTTAGTTAAAATAGGTTTTCATGTTTATTTCAAAGTCAATAAAAAATATAAAAAGATAAAAAAACTCATATGCATATCATAGCATTAGTCTTTCTTTTCATTTTTAAGTTGCATTATTAGTCATGTCATAACATTTAATTTAGGCATATTGAATTTCATGTTAATTAGGAAGATTACATGTCATTCATGCATGTCATTTAGGAATTGCATCTTTAGTCATGCTAAGATATTAGGTCAAATTTGCATTAGAATTAAAGTCATTTGATGATGTCATGTTAGGTTAGTACATGTTTAATTTATGCACTTACTTAATTTCGAATTTTCATTGATAAAACTCAAAAAAAAATTATTCATGCATCATTTAGATAGTCGCATGTAGTTAATTAATTTAGTTAAATGTCATTGCATGCCCATTTATACCATGATAGAGTAATACATTTAGGAATTTAGGAGTCATATTAGGTTAGGTTTTCACATTTTAATTAATTTAATTAATTTCGAATTTCATTTAATAAATAAAGAAAACGCTTTAAAAAAACCTTTGCATGTCATTTTAATTCAGTTAGTCAAATAGCATGCCATTTAGTTCAAATTAATCTAGGTTTTGCATGTTTTAAACCATGTTAGGTCATTAGAATTAGACTTTCATGCATTCGCATAGTAGTTCAATTTTCATGTTTTAAGATATTATCCGTAGTTAAGATAATATTTTAGTTTAAATTAGGAATTAAATGAGATTTAGTTCCTAGTCTAAATTGGATGTTATTTAACTATAGATAATTAGTTTCATTTATTCATTTAGATTTGCATTAGGATTTTTGCATGTAGAATTAATGAAAATCCCAAAAAGAGTAGTTTTCTTGTTGATTTACTTTGATAGGTCATTTTTGTTTATTGTTTTATTTCATTTAGCACTACCATTAATGTCTGCGCACTCGCATGATCACTTTGCATGTTAGGGAATTAACTCAAAATCAATTCAAGCTGCTTGCCATTTTTTTTTGAAATAAAAGAAAATAGGTTCTCGAGTCCCCGAATTCGAAGTCTCTGGTTCGTAGGGGTAAAAGACTACTCCCAGTATTTTACATGGGTTTCTAATCGACCCATCATAAATAGATTAGTGGCGACTCCTTTTGAAATTGACTTTGCATGTCTAAAAAGAGAAATTTAAGTCGTGAATTGGTATGAGCTTGGGAGAGCTCGAGCTAAATTAGGTTTAGCAATCCATTAGCCCTAACCCCTAGGTGGTGCACCTTCGGGGAGGTCGCGACAGGCCCGTAACAGGTCTTCGTTCATTTGGATAGTTCTTTAAATTATCGAGCTGTTGTTGTCCTATGTGTTCATTGGGCCTTTTAATACTCCTGTCATCGAGGTATGTATTAGGGGTTCCATAGTCGATAGTTATGAGACCTCGCAATTCAGAAAAATGAGATTTAATAGTCAATTTATTCCCAATTTCTGCCATAGCAGCTCAAGAACTCACAAGTGGTAATCTCTTGTCGGGCCTTGCCCGTTGGGATCAATTAAGTGAGATTAATTTTTCTTAAACATAACAATTTCCTTGTCTTCTCTCTTCTTACAGTCTCAATTATTCCGTCGTAAGTGATGAATCCATAGTCACAAAAGTTAACTTGACGCTCCGCTTGTCTTTCGTCAATTCTCATGGTAGATCAACAAAGTCACTAGAGTACAGAAGATAAAAGGAACTCCAGCTCAGGACACACTTTTCTATGTCAGAAGTGTTTCGACTCCGTGATTTTTTATCAAAGTCTCTTGTATTTAGAAGGATTTGGATCCCCTGCCCTTGTACGGACAGGAGCAAGGGTGCCATTGTTTGCATCCTAGCCATCCGATTTGAAATTTGAAGGCTAGGGGCAAAAAAATGTAATTTTTTATAAACAAATGAGAGCCATTATATTAACATTCAATGCCGTCTCCATGTTAGGGGATCCTATTTAGAAGAGACGTCATATCATCATGGCACAATATGCGCAAATTCCTGTTGATTTAAGATCATTAATATATTCTTTTTTCGGAAATGAATCCCTTGACATATGTGGAGGGACAAAAAAAATCAAATTTTTAATCAAAAGATCATTAACAGATTTTTCTTTTGTTTGAAATAGTTTTTTTGAATTTTTTATAAAATCACAGCCATGAAATTGTCAACTGACTTTATTTCAGGTGATTCGAATCCTCTTTTTTTGGGCTTGGTTGCTAGGATGAGCCCTCTGTTTTTTTTTTTTTCCTTGAATCCCGCAACCAATCTCCGCAGATGCGATAAACCTTCGGCAGGGCAGGGGATCCATTTATTATGAATCAGGCAATGTTATAACCGGTGATGCACATCTTCTTCGGGGACGTGGCTCTCGTCATGTCAATGACACTTGTTGTTGCACTGGAGCCTGGAGACAGAAAGCCTATTCCGCATTCTAAGAATTAGAGAGATCAGAATTCCCTTTTATCTGAATATAAACATGTTGCAAATATATGTATTATCCTAAGTCAAGCTCAAGTCTTGTGCTCATAATTTGTTAACGATGCTTGTCTGTATATCCTAAGTTGCTTGTGAGAAGTACTATGTTAGGACCACCAGAAAGAAAAGAGACAATTTGTCCCTCATTATAAATTTTCTCCTTCTATTGCCTCAACATTTCAAAATTATTGCTACTTAATCAATCGTGTTGATTCCAACTGAAACCTGAGCCAAAGCCCAGGAACGTGCTGCGGTGGCCTGTTAATAACAATTAATCCATCCATGGATAACCCCAACGCCTAAGTGACCTCCGCCCACTCCCAACGTGGAATTCCTAATTCCACAACGTTAGGAATGCCATGAACTGACATTATGAATGGAGGATGAAGTGACAAAGGACGAAAGCAAATTATTGTTATAAAAGCAAGTTTTGAAGATTCAATCACAATAAGAAAAGTGAAATGGATGACGCAATAAAAAATAGTACAAATTTGCGGACAAAAGTTAATCTTTTACCTAAAAAGATGATAGCATTTCTAGATTGGAAAAGTTCTGCTACCTTGCCATTGGCGCATTCTCAGATTGGAGCTCTGGGGAGGTCATTTTAAAGGAACCACTTGATTTGCTCATGAAAGATTCCTTCAACTCTGCCAAAACATCATTTATGTCTGGCCTTTGAATCGCGGTTGATTGCGTACAAGCCATAGCAATCTCCACTACTTTCCAAGCCGAGTTGATGTCGAATTCTCCTTGTAACCTTGGATCCATAATCCTCCGTATATCCCCAGTTTCAACAATAGGAATCAACCATTGAAGTATGTGCATGCTGGTGCTGCCATCGCGGCTTTTCATTATTGCAGGTTGGCCCGTGATCAACTCAAAGAGCACGACTCCGAAACTATAAACATCAATCTTCTTGTTTAAGTTTCCGGAAGATTGATACCTGGAAGGAAAAATAAAATGATGGATCTTTAATTCAAAGATGAAATCCGAGGCAATGTGAATTTTTATGTGTATAGAAATCCTGAATTGAACCGAATCAATAATATTGAGTTTTAGCCATTACTCGGGATCGAGGTAACCAGGAGTGCCTGCAAGACCAGTTGACACAGATAAGTCGTTTTCAGTTGCAAATGCTCTTGAGAGGCCAAAATCAGCTATTTTGGCTTGGAAGTCGTTGTTCAATAAGATGTTGGTAGTCTTCAAGTCTCTATGGATGATGGGTGGCTTGCAACCATTATGCAAATAATCCAAACCTGTAAATCCTTCCAAAAACCATGTCAAAAATGCCAAAGCAATGTTGGGAAAGAGCCTAAAAATATGGATATCCTATCCATGTACCTTGAGCCGCATCCACAGCTATTTGTAGTCTCTTACTCCACGTCAAGACCTTCGAATGGTCCTCTGTCGGATGCATCTTAACTTTACCTATAAGCAAGGAAAACAATTTTACAGGATTATTTTAGAGAAGAAAACAACAGAAAAGAACATAAATACGCACCTGATAAATGTTGTCTCAAATTTCCATTAGCCATGTATTCATATATTAAAGCCATGTGCTTGGAATCACTGCAATATCCAAACAGAGAAACCAAGTTTGCGTGGTGAACAACCACTAAGTGTTGCGCCTGCAGTGTTATGAGTGCGTATTATTATAATGCATACTGGCAATAATCTAAGAGGAAGTTTCCAAACAAAGGTCTGTGTAAGATAAGCATAAGTTGAGTTTAAAAGGAAGAGTGATTGTATCGTCGCATCTAACCTCGGCATGAAATTCTTTGTACCCTTGCTTTGATGATTCAGAGAGAATCTTCACAGCAACTGTGGTGCCGTTATCTAGTATACCAAGATAAACCTTTCCAAATCCACCTTCACCGATCACTCGTCCAAAGTTCCCAGTGATTCTTGAAATCTCTCCATAATTAAAAGGTCGATTCTTTAATCTCAACGTCCTTCCACTAGACTCTGTACCAAAAGGCTCCTATGAGTACTGTGACTACCCCTTCGGGTAGTAGACTTTCATGGAAAACGACTTCCCGCGGTGATTGCGTTTGCAAAAATTAAAAGGCAAAGGAAGGGTTTTTCTGATCCCGTTTTGAGAACTATATTAATGGAGAAGAGGACAATAATCGAAAGATATAGGCAGGGATTCTCTGTCACCTGCCTTCAATATGCTATCAAATAGATGATGGTTCTTTGCTCAATAGGCAAACATAAGTTTGCGATCGCACAATCAAACTTTCTTTTAGGGGGCCTCAGAATGTTAAGGACAAGGTTGTACTCTCAAGTTGTTAGAAGTCCTTCCCGTGCATAGCACAGTTACTTTTGAAAAGAAAAATCAGAATTTCATTAAGTTAAGCCGAACAATGCATATACTCTTTGTGAAGCTGATGCGACCATGCTGTGGTGACCCCTGACTCTCTTTTCTCTCCATTTTCTTGTGACCACAATGTAACTCAAACTATTAGCATTGGGGAATTTGGATTAATACCAACTTTCCTATATTCCTGAGGTTGATGTGATTATGAAATGATACTACGGGTTTTGATTTGGGGGGAGGGGGGAAGAGGAGAGACAGCAAGTTGATGAGTAGTATTTTCTCAATTAGATTATCCTGGAAAAGACACTGTTGCAGTTAGAACTGTGCCAATAGAGAACCGAAGTCAAGATTGTTGTTAAATATAGGGTATATTGCGTGAACAGGACAAGAAAAGGACGCTTACCTGCTCTTCTTTTCCGTTTAATCAACCAAATAATAGCCAAAGCACCAAAGAGAACTAAAATAAAGCCTGAAACTGATGTAACAACAGGAACGAGGAAGGTATTTTGTTTCTTGTTCTGCGGGCAATGATTAGCTAGGCAAAGCTTGGTGTTTCCTGTCAAACTGCCACAAGAATGAAGGAGCTGAACTTAAATTCCTGTCAACAAATGCCCAGATTGTTTTTTCATATGCTGATCGTAAATTGGCCTTCTTATTTGCTTTTACTCACAATAAATATAAAATATTGATAGTCTTGCCACCTTACAAAAGTCGCATATGACTCCGAGAGAAAGGAAGGGGGGGCGAGGGAGGGAGAGAGAGAGAGAGCACCTCATGCTTAAAGTATTGTCCGCAACCCTTTTATTAAGAACTTCTGGAACTGATCCACTCAGGTCGTTTCCACTTAAATTTCTGCAAATTTAGCCGTGATCAGAGATATGTCCACTTCAAATCTTTTGCTGATTCACTTAGACACATTAACTTACAGAAATATAAGATTCGGTAACTTTGCCAAAGTTTCCGGTATTGTTCCTGTAAGCTGATTGTTGGACAAATCTCTAGGAAAAAGCAAGTTTAGAACACCTGATGTCAAGTTGAGCAGCTCCATAGCCAAAAGCAGTATGTTTCCACACATTAGGGCAATATTTCAACAGCCTATGTCTCCTAAAGCTCAATCTTAATCATTTAATCATTAATTGATGCCCAGAAATGCATAATCATGCGTGACGTGCAGACACAACTAAGTCAAAACCGGTCATACTTACAAATATTCCATTGCTGATAGCTGTGAAAAAGAAGAGACTATGTCGCCCGTCAAATTGCTTGAGCTCAACTTCCTGAACATAATAGATCAAAATAGAAGATCCTGTCATTGCCATCTTCCTAGAAGCGGCATTTTTTGCTACAATGAAGAAAAGTTTGTGGAATCAATTCCTGAGAATGAAAATCTATTAGGTCCTCCTGGTGCAAATGTTACTAGAAGACCTTTCATAATCGTCAATGCGATTCGTTGCATGGGTCTCACTATCTCCTTGTTCTACAGTCTATGGCTATTTTTGAACCTAAAGTACCTAAAAATTATTTGAAGGACCAAATAGTTGCTGATACACAATGCAATTTGGAACACTAAAGTAAAAAATTGGAAAAGTAGGCCATTAAGGAATTTCACGTGATATTGGAGAAGCTCATAAACTATTCCTAATTTCACACCCACCGGAAGAAAGTCACCATCCCATGGGGGAATTCACTTTGGGAGGTCGCATTGATCTTAAATGTTCTCTCTTTGATACAAAAAAAAAAATTCAATTTTTTGTGACGAACAAGATTTCTTTTTATGTTTCACTTGGAAAATCAATATTCAATAAATAGTGCTAGGGGACTCACAATGATATAATCCTTGGAGGATTTCCATCGCTACAATTTAGACCATCCCATGTGTAATTGTTTGGTACACATGGATCACCTTGCCAGCTTTCTTTCCGAATTTGATACGATGCTTTGATATCATTAATAGCTTTCACTGTGGTTTAAATCACAAAAAAAATATACATATATTATATAAAGGAAAAAATAGAGATGCTAAAATGATTGCAATCACAAATAAGTCTAGACTTTCAGTTTTTCAAAAGACTTAGTACGTTTCAGGGCTTCAAATTGAAGAGACTTTCCCACAATTACCAAGGAAAAAGTAGCCAAAGCTAGGAATTAAGCAAAGAGAAGAGGAATACTTAACCACGTGTATATTGATCCTAGCAAAAAAACTATTGATCGGAGTTCACAAATAAATAGTACCCATAGTAGAGACTGCCAACATATTTAGCATAGGAATCAATCTTATTGATCTGTCTAATTATAGTCGATGTCAGTTGGAGTATGTGGACAATAACGACTTGTAAAAGAACACAAGCGTACCATCATCTTGTGCTGTGGGTACATTTGGAAGATCACCAACGGTATAGAATTCTACGGCATTGAGGATCGGTGGGTTTCCAGACTTATTCGTTGAATAAATCCAGAAGGTGATGGGCGACCCGCTAACCGGAGTGGAAACTACAACCACTGGTTTCATGTATTCAAGGCTTACCGTCTTCGTGAATTGATCATTATCTGTGGAAACTGTGAACTCCCTCTGGAAGTTGCTTGTCAGTCTCTCAATCTCGACGAAATGAAAATACAAAATCCATTTCTTTGCAGAGCTCGAAGAATTCCATGTTAAAAACATGGTAGTACTGGCATTGATCACACTTTGAGCAGTCTGCAGAACTTTGTTAGGAACTTTATACACATCATCATTGTTAGATGAATCAATGGAAGATGTGGTGTCCAAGTCGATCCAGTCATCATAGTTTTTAGTCATCCAGATCCGATCATAAATATCATTAGGGTACCTGAGTGAGGCATTATAGCAAATGATCTAGCAGTTGATTAGGGGCCAGCAGATGCCAATTCATATGGATATGCAACATGACTATTGAATTTACCATATTCAATACGTTACTAGTGAAAGGCCGATGCTTTGGTTGAACATTATCACGCTGGAGATGTGATGCAAAATTTGAAAATCACAATATGATGTACAGTTGATTATATTCACCAAGAGAAGTTAGTGGTCGCGGACTTGTAGCCCATCTGTACATACAACTAGATTTCATATAGTTCAATTTACGTAATTAAACAAATATAGTATCAGTTTTGTCGCATATCCCAAATGTGATTTTTTTTCTTTCTTTTTTGCAGGTTCTCCCACTACTGAAATATTTCTTCGACGTGATGTAAGGACTTTAAAATAGCAAAGTATATCTTTTGCATATTTTTTTTTGTAAAATGAGTGTTAGCACCAATCTTTAGAGATACATACATATATATATATATATATATATATATATATATATATTCCCCCTTAAAATAGGAGATAGCAGATCCTCTTTATTTAATATATATATATATATATGCGACTCCAAAATAACCACATTACCTAATATCTATTTGTCACCAATAACTTACTATAACACTAATGTTTTTAGTAAACAATTAGAAATGTTATCATTTCAAACCGTTATCATAGTATGTGATGCTTATGAGCTTATTGGGTATTTATGTGCATATCAAGGCAAAAAATAATCATGATTATATTATGATATCTTTGCAATGCCATTGAATTCTTTTTTCCTTAAAAAAATCAATCAGTCCGCTTATTATGCTGGAGTAACTTAAGTGTTTTGATAAATATGTGAAATTCTGATTTTATTTAGCTTATATTAAAAATTTTGAAATAAATTTATTTATTTTTACCTTGGACCTAATGGCTTTTCTTTTTCGCTTTCCATATTTTATGTCATCTAATGGTCTCTTGTAATCTTTGACGTCTAATATGTTGTCTTAATCATATTTTAACTCACTCTCTCTCTCTCTCTTTGAAATCCGTTGATATGTCGGGGCCTTTTTTCGTGTCTTTGCTTAATTTTTTTTGGGTGGCGGCCCCCTTTTGGTCTTGCACACATTTGACTCGTTACCAATTCGGTCGGCCTTAAACTGGATACATGTGCCTTCGATAGTTTGCAAAATGGCTAAATTCAACAAAAAAGAAAAAAAGAAAACGGGATCTCTCTTTACTATGATCACTATACATCTGTAATAAAAAAATCAATTTATCACCTGATGGAAGAGTTCGAGCTTCCTCCGATGTCGTACCGCCAATAGAATTGCAAATATCCAGAACCTAAACGATAGATGCCATCATCATCAAAAGCTCTCAGTTCCAATGCCGAAATGAAGGGCACTCCCTTGCCAGTATTCACAAGACATACTTGTATGTCATCTGCCTGGGACACATACATGATTTCCTTCCAATTATCATTCGGGTTGTTCACCGTGGTCCAATAATTAACATCGATGTGCAGGTCGAAGGAAGGAGTCTGATTCTTCCCATCATAGTTCCCATACCAGAATCTTGCCCTAATCAAGTAAGTGTTGTTCTTGCCTTGGTTTGGTTTTAAATGGTAACAGTTTCTTGTCCCATTGGGAAACCTCCTTAAATTCTTTGACAACTGACGATTATTCTGATATATGAACTTCGTGGATATTTGCATGTTTTCTCCAGAGTCTATAAACCCTTCATCGGTTTTGTATGTTATGCCGGTGCCATAGTCGGTGTATTCATTACCTGCCCCACAATCAATGCTGATAAAACCTTGTAAGTTTAGAGAAAAAAGAAGATTAATGAAATTGAACAACAGTTTATCTTGTTGAAACATCAGAACAAGTTCAGTAAATCTCGACCATTTGCACAATTCAATAGAATTGTTTCAATGCACCGATGACTTGATGCATCAATTAAATGAGACCGAATATAATGAAGAAACCATTTTGTTTTATTTGAAGGTCATGACTTGACTAATATAGGACTATAGACAACAATGGCCACCATTTCTTGACGTCATAGATGGGACAAAAACATTGGGGGAAGCTTAAAGCACAAGAATACCATGCCGTGTTGGGGAGAAAGAAAAGTTGAAAATTGGGGTCGAGGATGTCCTTAATTTAGATTTCTCCTCTCCCACTTTATAAAAGGTCTAATTTTTTTTCTTATACTTTCACTCAAATTTCTTCCTCCATTTTCTCTCCTTATAGTCCAAGCGAAGCATGCAAACTCAAAATCTATTGGCATCTCATGCAAACTCAAAAGCTTTTCTCAACGCGGGCAGAGAGAGAGAGAGAGAGAGAGAGAGAGAGAGAGCTACCTGGGTCTTGTTGGGCTTGAACCACAAGGAATATTACTGAAGTTAAAGAAGCAACCAGTGCAAACGAGAAAACTCTAATTGATCTAGCCATTGTCATCCAGCAGTGGAGATTGTCGAAGAGAGGAGTGTGAGGAAGATATGCATGCACGCCTTATATTAATATCATGAGCTCTCCATAAACACGACCCCACGCGGTATTTGTATTTGACTGAGACCATGGCTACAGCACAAGAAGAACAAGACTTGCAGCTAGGTCTTCGTCAACTTTCGCTTATCGTCATCACAATACACCGTGAGAGTGACTCCCTTTTTTTTTTCTCGCTAGAGACGACCGCCATAAGAATTATACAGTAAACAATGGGATGAATAGTCTCCTGATAATAAAATGCTGATTTTGTAATCTCATGGCGTGATTTTTTTACTCTCATATTTTATTACTTGCTACCTAGCCCGGAATTCCTACTTGGGCATATACTAAACCAAATTCTATATAGAAAAGAAATTGTATTTGACCAGTAAAGTGTGGGGAGAAATGAGGAGGAATCATCGGGAAAACAGGAAGAGGCATGCTTTTCCTTCACACGGAAAGCGGAAAAAATGTCGAAGAAGAGTCGTCCCGATCGATGCCTGGCGAGAAAAGAATGGTCATTTTGGCCCCTTTTTTTTAAGGGATTCAAGTGGTTTGTTTCTTTTGGGAACAATTACCGATTGAGTCCTAAACCTTTTACTACTTTGCTGATTCAGTCCTAAACATTTTGTTTTTTATGCCAAATAAGTCCTAAACCTTTTGCAACTTTGCCGTTTAAGTCTTTCCGGCGGATTTTGGCTAGAAAATGCCTACGTGGCGATAACGTGACACGTCGGACCTAGCCGGTGATGACGTGGTGATGACCAGACCTCAATTTTTTTTCTTTTTTTTCCTTGTTTTTCTTTAAAAAAAGATACTTGGCCGGCGAGCTTCGGTGGTGGAGCTCGCCGGCCACTCCAACGGGCAGCCCTGCCCTTGCCGGCCGCTGGCGAGGGCGAGGGAGGCCACCGCTGCCCTCGCAAAGCAAGGTCCCTCTGCAATAATGGCTTGAAGAACTTTAAAGCGAGGTCTTGCAGGGAAAGAGCTGAATGTTCAAATCGAGGGCCGTCATCAATCAAATCGAACAATTTGTGTAGAACTAACACTGGGAGCTTATTTTCGAGCTTGATTAAATTGTTGCGTAGTGTCGGCAACATCCACCATTGAATGAAGGACAAAGAAGAACAATGGTCGCCCACCTCGCCCAAATCTGGGCGGGGCGAGTTCACCCCTGCAATTTGCATGCCGCCCTTTGGAGTGGCTGGTGAGCTCCGCCGCTAGAGTTTGCCGACGAAGTATCTTTTTTATTTCAAGAAAAACAAGGAAAAAAAAGGAAAAAAATTTTGAGGTCCAATCATCACCATATCATCATCGGCGAGATCCGGCGTGCCATGTCATCGCCACGTAGACATTTTTCGGCCAAAATCCATCGGAAGGACTTAATCGGCAAAGTTGCAAAAGGTTTAGGACTTATTTGGCATAAAAAAAGGTTTAGAACTGAATCGACAAAGTAGCAAAAGGTTTAGGACTCAATCGGCAATTGTCCCGTCTTATGCCATGCACAAAACGTGTTTGCATTTTCTGGTACTATGGATGTGAACACAACGTGAAAATTATTTAAAGTATTGTCATCCAATGCAATTCCCACGGATTTATTTCCTACTAACCAAACACAAGAGTCCCTACTACCAAACAAAAATATTGAAAATCGTCATTCCATGCCATTTCCTTCTTTCCTCCCATTGCATCAAATCAAACTCAACATTGTCACAACCTAATATCAGGTGCACCACCTAGGGTTTAACTAATGGATTACTAAGCATAGGCTTAGCTCAGACTTTCCTAAGTTAAAGTGCAAGTATTAACATGTCAATTTTTTATCTAGGTGTCACCACTAATCAATTTATGGTGGATTGACCAGACATCCAAGTAAAGTATCAGGAGAGATCTAATGAGTTTGGGGACTTGATTATACTAGATTATTCCAACATCCATTTGGTACGATTTCATTATATGAAAAAAAATTGGTCAAGCAGTTTGGATTGATTATACCCTAAATCATTAAAATCCGACCTAGAAATAATATCTAAATCAACTAGAAAATTCGTGAATAAAATCAATAAATTGATCATAAGCTTTAAAGGTCCTCCCTTTTTGGCGTTTTCTCCATTGGCTTCTTTGTTAATGTAGAACGAAAGGACTTTTGCTCTCCACTTTGAACTTTGCCCCTTGAACCCTTTTCTGTTTTTTTTTTCTTGGGTAAGGCCTTTTCTGTTTATTGATGTACGTGCAAACCTTTAGAACCTGTAGGAAAAATAGAAACATTTTCTCTTTAGTTTCCTCTCTCTTTTGGCCGTCCGTATGAGTTGTGAGCGAACCCCCCCTCTATGTATACTCATTAACACATACTTATAGATGCAAATATAATATTTCTTGTTCATTTATTTCCTAATTCGTTTCAAAGGAGATCTTCTAATATTTCTAGTAATCTGTGATAATATCAAATGAATTTATTCGATTATCTCATAAGATAATATCTAGATTAATTGCCTTAAACTCCAAGTTTTCTTTTAATAAACCAATATGTTTCAACTTGGTATTTTAATGCAAATTTCAGTTATAGAGATTTTCCAATAAGTTAAATCTATCCACCACTAATGCAATTAATGAAATATGTTCCTAAGGACTAAATGTGATTTTAACTAATATTTTTGTTTAGGATTTAAGATCGGTCTGTAATTTTATGTAAAAAATTAAATGAGCGAGTCGTCAATGTTTAAGTGTCAGCAAACATTATGTGCAGTGGTATGCTAGTAAAGTATTTTCTATGCCAATGATTTTCCCAAAGGACAATTACCGAAATGCCGTGATTGAATTTTCCATGGAATATCTTGATTGTTGGATGGGAAAATATATATCAAGATTAAATTTGGGGAACAAAAGTCACCAATCCTATTGAGATTGTTACTTATAATAAGTAGAGATTATTCAGGAGTTTCAAATTATCGGACGTGTACTTTGATGGAGTTTATTGGAAAATATTTTGCCCCAAAAAGCAAAGATACAAATAGAAGGACTCCAAATTATTTCATCCATCGAGGAGATTGCGATGAATGTTGGTCCCCTCACTTCTCGAGCACGACGACGGCCGATTCCACCTCATCTCCCTGAAAGCTCTCGCTTGCGACGTAGCTTCTTTTGGCCAAAAAGACAGAACTGAACGTGCCGCTGAAGTGTTGGAATAGTTAGCATTAAATTCACAATATTTTCTATCTGTAAAGTCTATCATTATCATAATCGAAGTATTTTGAAGAGATTTAAGTGATTTTTTCTCCTTTGGATGCAGAATGCTTGTTTCCAATTGAAGGCGAGAAAATTTTGGAAAAAGAAACAGTAACTAGGTAAAAAAAAAATCTTCTGAGGGTTTTACCAAAGAATTTATTCATTTTATGCTAATTTTGCACTTCATGGGGAAAATATATTCGGCATGATACGATAACTTTTCTTGTACTTAATTATGATGGAATTTCTTATTATTGTTCAGCACAAATATAACGAGATAATTAAGTTGGGTAACTATGATGAGCATACTGGTCTATATTATTATTATTATTATTATTATTATTATTATTTGGCTAGGGCAGAAACATTCAGGTAGGATGGGAGGAATATCGTGCTTCATGCGAGTCACAATTACTCCAATGCTCAATGGATTCCAAAAGTTTAATTATGAAGGGGAGAAAAGACAAATACATTTATTAATAGCTTATGTGCGATTGAAATGATTGTATTAAAATTTCACGCAAATATTTAAGTTTGAACTAGTAAAATTAAAAAAATTTAGAGTTGAATTATTATACATGCAATAAATTTAGAACTAATCTGGTGATTTATTCCAACTCCGCCGATGGTAATGGGACTTACACGATGTCCAAGGCCCGAAGATCGAGAAGAGCAACGTGTGCATGGAAACTTGCCAAGATGTTTCGCTAATAAAGAATGGTAATGGGACTTCACTTGCGCGGTGCATCCGCCGATGCCCGCCCACTTTTTTCGTACAGAACCGTCGTACGAGACAGCAAGGCGTGGTGGGCCATAATTTAGCCACGGGAAAACAGATGTTCCGACGTGGAAAACGAGAGCAAGAAAGTCATGAAGAGTAGGGTCAACCGGTTGAAGGGGAACGTGATGGCGACCGGGTTCTTGCTTTTCCATGTTCCGCCCACGAGGAATGTCGAAGCCGAATAATTTATTTGAGCCAAAATACGACTTGATCCGATCCAACCAAAACTTTAGAATATTCAATAGTCAATTAAACACTTAGGCATTATAATACTTCTAGATCAGGTCGAATCCCAAAAACTATATGTGTTCATCTTAACTTTTATAAAAAAACTATGCACTAGCTGACCTCATATAATCTGACTTAAATGTCTATGTTATATTCTTATAGCGTTTCGAATTAGGTCGGATCAATCATACATTTTTAATGTCTCAGGCGGAGTGTCATACAACCTGACCCGACCTATCGACATACCTATTGCCAATCCCATAACTATAACATTCGCATTTTGGTACCCTGGATTTTTCTCGGAAATTATTTTAATTCTCGAGGGAGTTTGTAAATTTCTTGGAAAATATTATTAAATTCCCTAAAATTTAGTTTTGTCTCACTTTGACCTAAAAAGGCTTGATGAAATCTTTGGAGAACATTTATGAATTTTGGGGAATTTTCCAAATTTATCTTAATTATTAATGCTATTTTATCAATATTTTTTTTATTTTATTATATGTTATTATTTTATTCTTGCATTTTTCCCTACAAACTGGGTCGAGCCTACATTCCCCAGCCTAGGCAAGCCTAGCCACAAACCCAGCCCAACTCGCGTGTCTCCCATGCGCGAGGAAGCCCCTTCCTCCCTCTCTCTTCTTTGCGGCATTTTGCAGAGCATGTGGTGTGCACGCCACTGCGAGGCCATGCGTTGGCCAAACGACTGGCCAACCGCTGCCACCAGCCACCAACCGTCCTTGTGGCGTGACCGGAAAACCTCCTAGCCTGTGGGAGGTCACCACGTGGCACCGACGATGTGATTTCTTTCTTGGCCCTCACCTACTCTTTGCTCATTAATTCGAGTGACACCCTTACTTTCAAGCCTTAGAACTTCCAGCTCAAGACTCCATTCGCCTTGCCGTTGATGTCTTCGAGAAGCCTGCAACGTCCTCTTCGAAACGCTACCAACCATGCCTTCGTCTCCACCTCAGTCGCCATCAGTAGCCCCCGAAAGGAGGCTTTGTAGCTCAATTCCTCCCCTATTTTTCCGGAAACTTGCCAAGCTTCCCAAGGTGAGTTCTCCTAATCCTTCGACCTAGAGCTCACACTATTGCTTCCAATCGATTCCTAGGAGTCCGTAGACCTTGATTTTGACTATTAATTCAATTGATTTGGTCTAGATTCGACCGAGCTTCGTTTGGCCCTCTTTTTATCCAAATTGAGCCACCAGAACCCTAGATCTGGCAACACCTAACGCTTGCCGTGGTGGTCGTTGGACTCACAAACACCTCATGAGTCTTTCCTAACTCTTTAATTCATTTGATTCGCCCTGGATTGCATGAATCAAAGCTTGATTCATTCTTGGTTTACACGGGTTCAAGCTTGACCCGTTTAACCTCACTATTTCTGGTCGAATCATCTGTAAAATCGCAACCACAACTGCGAAACCACAGCCACATCCGCGAAACCGCTGCCACAGCCATGGAAATTGCAGCCGTAAGCCGACCCGCTCGATTCCAGCTAGACCCAAATTGGTGACCCGGCCTAGAAGTCAGCCCAGTAACAGTTCGGCCCAGTAGCCACTCAACCTAGCTTGGCCAGGAGAAAAGAAAAGAAAAAAAAAGAAAAATGGAATTTGTTTTACAGCAGCCACTTCGGGATCTCGTGCCGAGCATCTTTTTAGCTAAATTGAGGTGAGTGGACTTTTTATGCCTTAATTAGGCCTATTTACCGCCTTAATAGTTCGTTCGAGAAAATTAGGTGGTTAATTGTGCGAATGGATGAGGTGGTTGATTGTGGCAATTGTTGCACGAATTAAATGAACGATAGGCCTCAATCGTGGATGGATTTTAATTAGGGTCTCAGGTCGGTCGTGGACGACCTAATTTAATTAATTGCATAATTTATTTATTAGTTTATTTAGTAGTTCAATTATTAGTTAGTAATTTATTTATTTAAATAGCATTTTATTTATTTAATGAGAAATTTAATTCTTTAATCTAGTAATTTATTTATTTAATTAGCAATTTATTTAATTAATAAGTTATCGATTTAATCAGTAATTATTTATTTAGTTGTGCACTTGGTTACGTGATGGATTGTAATGCTACAGGGTCTAACCCTGACACGACAGAGGAGTGAGGCTTATTCATGGGATTCACCTATGATCGGTCGATTTATAGATAGGGAGGGTGTGGAAATGAGTTTGATTCAAAGCATGAGTTAGGGGATTGTAACTCAGTTAAACCGTTGAGTGAGAGTGGCTAGGGACCATAGGGCGATGGTTATCCTAATTCTGGTATAGGGAACTCACTGAGATATTCCCATATCTCACCCTACCACCACCACCCAATTTCAGGAGATGGCCTTGGATTTGGAGGAGACACCGATTGAGTTGGAGGAAGAGTTCCTAGAAGTGGAGCTCTTGGAGGAGGAACCCGAGGAGGAGGAGTCCCCAGAGGAGTTTTGGGTGGAGGATTTTCTCAAGGAGGGGCTAGAGGGACTTGATACCCCCGACCGCCCGGAGGACACCGGATGGGTAGTAGATGAACTAGTGGCGTCAAATGGACAATATTTTGAAAAATACGAAAGGACGATATGGGAATGGAGGGGAGACTTATGGAAGTGGGTCCCCCGCAAGTATTAAATAGCATATATAAGAAAGAATAGAGGCACATGGGAGTATTACACACAGCTACACGAGACACCCTGGGGCGGGCTACGACATGTGATACATTGACCTCAATGGAACGAATCCCTCAGATGGATGTGTGATAGACCCCTAGGTCTCGTGGCTTAAATTAGACCTAGGTGCAGACCTCTCTATCTCCTTCTCCATAGAGGCCCATGGGAGTATTACACACAGCTACACAAGACAACTTCGGGCGGTTACGACATGTGATACATTGACCTCAATGGAGCGGATCCCTTGGATGTGTAATAGACCCTTAGGTCTCGTGGCTTAAATTAGGCCTAGGTGCAGACCTCTCTCTCTCTCTCTCTCTTTCTCTCCTTTTGATGTATTATCCTAAACCCCACCTCGACACATTTTATAGTTGTATATCGAGGTTTTCCCTCCTAGCTTAATTTCTTTTGGGAAGTTATCTTTATATGAAGAACTAAAATTTGATGTCCTCATCGTACTTTGTAGGGACAATTGCCAAATAAATCATAAACTTTTTGCTACTTTACCGGTTCAATCATAAACCTTTTTTTATGCCAAATAAGTGCTCAACCTTTTACAATTTTGCCGGTTAAGTCATTCCTGCAAATTTTGGCTGGAAAATGCCTACGTGGCGATAACGTGGCTCGCCGGACCTCGCCGGTGATGACATGGCGATGACTAGACCCCAAAATTTTTTTTCTTGTTTTTCTTAAAAAAAAAAACATACTTGGTTGGCAAGCTTCGGTGGTCGGCGAAGATCGTCGGCCACTCCAAAGGGCGGTCCTGCTCTCATCGGCCGCGGGCGAGGGCTGGCCAGCGCAAGGTGAGCTCTCCTTGTAGTTTGTAGATCTGCAAACTGCAGGGCGAGCCCAGATCTAGGAGAGCAAGCTCGCCCCTTGCAGATATGCAAGGTGCAGGCCGGCGAGGGTGAGGCCGCCCTTTGGAGTGGCCGGCGAGCTTTGCCAGCTGCCGGAGCTCGCCGGCCAAGTATATTTTTCCAAGAAAAAGAAGAAAAAAAAGAGAGAAAAAAGTTGGGGTTCAGTCAGCGCCACGTCGTCGCCGGCGAGGTCCGGCGCACCACGTAGGCATTTTCAGTCCAAAATCCGTCAGAATTACTTCACCGGCAAAATTGTAAAAATTTTAGACTTATTTGGCATAAAAAAAGGCTTATGACTGAATCAGCAAAGTAACAAAAGGTTTATGACTTATTTGGCAATTGTCCATACTTTGTAAGTTATTATGTTTATGTGAGACTTTGTTGATGGATCATTGTAAGCGGATGGTTGTGGCTTGTTTCAGTTACCTCATTTCCGTTCATTATCATCATTACTTTGATGCTTACAAAGACCGCGACAAATCTGGGACATCGCCATGATTGTTAAAGGTTTTAAAAGAAAGGAACCTATGACTGCCGCGTGCTCAAGAGCAGGGCGTGACAATAACGATCAAGTTCAAAAGGAGATTGAGAAAAAGGGTCGGAGTCCATCATTTGTAGTGCAATGGTTTAACGTCTGTCTCCATGGAGCTCCATTTTGTTTGGCGTCTCGGGAAGTAAATTGGGTATCACTTGACTAGACCTGAACACTGCTCCTTTTTTTTTATGCTAGTCAAATCGACCAGGAAAGAAAAAGGACGAGACTTGCTTAATCGGACAAAAACTTCATATGATTTTATGCCAAGATATTTTGTTTATATAGACGAATCAAGATTAATTTATTCACTATGTCTTTATATTTTTAAACTACAGACTATAGATGTAATCTGGTCTCCACAGATTGATGGACTGTCCCGGATATGGGTCGTCGACAAATAATGCGAGAGTGATTGACATGGTTTTTATTTGTTTATTTATTTTTTGGCTTGTTGTAATTTTAACAAACTTTACGTTTTGTTTAACTATGATATTTTATTACTTGTTGTCTAACCCGAAATTCCTCTTTTGGATCTATACGACAAACTAAAGTTTATATAGAAAACAAAATGGATTTCAAGAGAAAAGTGGGGATATAATGTTGAACGTGAGTCGGTTGGGGGAAATTAACAAACAATTTCTAAAACTATTGCTATTGTACCAAAGTTATAAACCATTTCAACTATGTCAATTTCTTCTAAACTTTTTCATGCCTTAGTAATTGAGTCTATCCGATCAATTTTAGAAGGGAAGTGCTAACATTTACACCGGACGTCTTAAGTAGCACAATCAATGCATAAATGGATATTTATCACTACAACTTTTCAATTATTATCGAAAGTTTCTTCTTCTCTTTTCCATATTACTTTCTTTCTCTTCTTTTTTCCTACTTGAGAGCCACGAGGGCCAATATGTGCTGGTTAGGTCTAGGCGTTGTGGCCTTGCTGGCATGCACTATAATTAGTTGAATTGACTACATTGACAAATCATCAAAATGTTTATAACTCAATTAGTTAAATTAAAATGTTTATAATTGAATTACCATAAGTGCAATAAATTTATGACTTACTTGGCAATTTCTCTATTACTGTTATGCAAGGTCAATGGCCTTATATGTGAAATAAATTGGGATAGAACCCAACTCTAATACCAACCTAAAGTATTATATTTATAAGTGATGAGAGAAGACATGTATATAAGAAGTAAATAAACTTCGTAAACAAGCAATGTGGGTTGCATTAGCATAAGATTTAAATATCGAGCCGTGTCTTCATGCATCCATAGAAAGTTTTGTTTTAGTTACTATCGATTCCAGAAATTTTCTCTATAATAATCTGACATTATTAAAATCAAATGTATTCTCGCGACATACCACCAACCAGGCCTTAGAGCACAATCAAGTCTAATTAATTAGGCGACATGAGTATTTACGTTGAAATCAACGAAATGACGCACTTGGAGTAAATTCAAAAGTTCATTTGCTCCTATTATTATTCTTAAATGATCCCTGATAAGATTGTTTCATTCAGTATCTTTTTACTTGCCTCAATTTTTCCCAATTTATATCATGTTGGATTCTATCAAAAAGCAAAGAGAAGAGAGAATTCATTTTCTATTTCATCAAAAAGCAATTCACGTATTTCTTTCTATGCATTATACGTATTTCCTATGCACGAGCATAATTAATGATGGTGAAATTTTCCTATGCATGATGTTAAACCAGGGAATGAAAAGTCAGAGGTAATAACGTGGACTGGGCATGCACACCCGATTTCCCATTGGTAATAGCCTTCCTTGTGGATGATCATAATGCAAAATTAATTAAGCCTTCAATCCAATTGCATGGGACGCAATCTCTTTCATTATGGAAGCAAAACATCATGCCCCATGATTCACGTGCATTTCTTGCTCCTTTTGGGGCCAAAAAAATTTCCAAGTGCTTGACTTGGACAAGAAAAGCATGGACCAAATTACACGATGTCCCGCTTCAATGATGCACATCGCACTGCTGTTAAAAAAATCAAAGAGAAAAGACCTTTTGCAGGACTAGAAAGTGAGTTTTGCTTTCATATTTCTATGTTGGAAATATGCCAAAATCCCTTTTAAAAATATTTATTAACCTATTGTACGTATATTATTCAGTTGTAAACTCTTCAATTATGTTGAGTAGTATTAAATGTTTGCACAAAATAATTAAATGTAGTCTTGTGGCTGACTGCAGCTAAAAATTACTGATGTAGTGTTCCGTCATCGCTCGTCCTATGTAGCATGCTAACATGGATTACTTTGCTTGAAATGATATCTTACATAGATCATGACATGAGTGATTTCTAGCAGCAATTGGCTAAAAAGCTTATATTGGAATTTTATGCAAAGGTTTACAACAATATTGACAAAATTGACATCCATATAATAAGTTTAGGATTGAATTCAATAATTTTCCTGGTGATTTTTCCATTCAAAAAGAGATTTTTTTCGTGGGAAATGGTTTTATTTTGCAAAAAGGAGAAGAAAAGCATGAATATAAAAGCGGGGTCATCCATAGTTAGCTCTTTTGTGATGATGCAATGTTATGATTTTGGTGTTATCTTTGACAGAGTAATAGTTATTGAACTATCACGAATTAAGGTTATTAAAATTTCGATGCTTCTTTTTATGATTAAATAAATGTTTTATTCTCTTTTTTCTGGAGGTCATCCGGAGAAGAAAGGTCATTATTAATTGTTAGTCATAGCTGATCTGATCGATTCTTCTTGTGCTAACACACTATGTTTTCTTATAAAAAAAAGAAAAAGAAAAGACAAAATGGCAATGGAGTTGAATGCATCTTAGCCCCATCATCTCTTATGAGACAACAACATTATCATTGCTAATATTTTCTTTATATTCAACATTATCATTATCATTCGTCTGATATATTCCTACATCTAGCGACCATATATCTTCTTCTTTTCGGTTTTCATTTCAAATCATATTTTTATTTTGATATTTAATGCTACAGTTTCTCTTCACAATATCTTGGTTAGAGCAACACTATTGAAAATTTTGAAAATTTATGTGAATCTTATGTTAAAGTATTTTCATGGAATATTATGATTATTTCTCTCTTAATAGCATAATAATGGAGTTAACTACGTATATCTATGATGGACGAATGGATCGCGTAAACCCCATGGACAATATCTATAACCACGGAATGCTTATGACGTGTCCACGTCACGATGGCCTTATGGAAAGAAAATCATCTCTCCGAGTCAATAGAGTCGATCATATGGGAAAATCTTGTGGGGTTCCTTGGAAAAAGTAAAATGGGCTTCGTACCTTGTTTGTCTAGAAGCGAGAGAAAGACAATATAATAAGCGTAGACTTGGAAAGTTCTTTATGGTTTACCGGTTTTAGCAAACAAAAGCAAAGTTTTTTGCGGAAAATAATGTGGGGATTGAAGAAAATAGTGCCACAGCTCTTTCACCACTTGCAAGGAGATAAGAAGACAGTAAAATTACTTAAAAAGTCATACGTTTATTGAAGTTATACCAATTCAATTATTAACATTGTAATTTGATTAATTTAATCGTAAATATTTTCACGTTTTGTTAACTAAGTCAATTTGACTTATTATAGTTGAAAATCGCCGATGCAGACACTTTCCATTATGTCTTGACATTTTCAAGTAATATATTGAATTTTATTAATAATTTTTTCTTTTCTTTACTATTACTTTTCTTCTCTCTTGATTTAGGGTTGGCAAGGTTGGCTTGCCAACCCTTGTGGGCCTTGTTCCCATTGCTCAATTTGGACAAGCAAGGTCGTTGCAACCCTCTCTAGCCTTAAATTGGGGAAAAAGGAAGAAAAAAAGTAAAGATCAAATAATAAAGGGAAAATATTATAAAAATTGAAAAACTGTAAAAATATTATTAAAAAACGTTCATGTTAGTATCGATTCTTTTGAGCATTGATAATGAAAGGAAAATTGGACATCATGTGCATGATCCAAGTAGCTAGGAGCTTGTCTGGAGTCATTAAGAAGACTGTGTAGTGAATTATTAAGCGAATTTCCATTTAAGCTCCGTTCGTTTCACGGAAAATATAGCAATCTGGAAAATATTTTCTAGGAAATCATTTTCATCGAAAATGGTAATATTTTCTGGTGTTCGTTTGTCAAAAACTGCTGACTCACCGGCCTTGAGTAAGGTCGAGGGACATTGTTTTTTTTATAACCGAGATATCCGGGCCAGCTTGCTCGCACCTCGACTATTTCTCAGGGGAGACTAGCACAGCAACCTACCGCCATGGCCCCCCACTTAAATCACAGGTGCTTCCCTGGAGAATCGAACCCAAGACCTCAACGAAGCCCGAGTTCGCCCTAACCAGCTGGGTTACCCATGGGTAGGTGTCGAGGGACATTGTTTTTTTTTTTTTTGGTAAAGGTCGAGGGACATTGTTAGAGGCTACTATATTTAAAAATAAGTAAAGAAGAGGGAAAATGTTTTCCACTTTCAAAAAAACGGAAAACATTTTCCTCACTTTTGAAGGTATTTTTTCCATTAATGGAAAATATTTTTTTTGACTATCTTGTTTTCCGCCTCCGAACATCACAATGTCCAGAAAATATTTTTAAGAATAATATTTTCTGTGAAACGAACGGACTTTTAGTAAACATTTTCAATCATGATTAAGTTATCTCTTCATGGGATTCTCGTCGAGAACCGAGTGTTTTAGTCAAAACTATTAAACTATTCTTGAATTCCTAATCATTCTCCAAAACGACTAGCCTTGCATGCCTGGAACCTAATCTGATGTCGTAATGCGCCAACTAGCTTCAAGGACCAACACCCACATGGATATAATCTGCTTTGTCGGCACATACACGATCTCCTCGTATCAAATCATAGGGTAATAGATAGTGACCTAATTAGTAACATCAATGACGCATCGAACGTGAGAGATCCATCTTCCCTGTCATAGTTGCGAAAGAAGAAGGCCTCGATCAAGTTCCTGTTCTGCTTGCCTCCCTCTGGTTTTTGGCCCGTAACAGGTCTTCGTTCATTTGGATAGCTCTTTAAATTATCGAGCTGTTGTTGTCCTATGTGTTCATTGGGCCTTTTAATACTCCTGTCATCGAGGTATGTATTAGGTGTTCCATAGTCGATACTTATGAGACCTCGTAATTAAGAAAAAATGAGATTTAATAGTCAATTTATTCCCAATTTCTGCCATAGCAGCTCAAGAACTCACAAGTGGTCATCTCTTGTCGGGCCTTGCCCGTTGGGATCAATTAAGTGAGATTAATTTTTCTTAAACATAACAATTTCCTTGTCTTCTCTCTTCTTACAGTCTCAATTATTCCGTCGCAAGTGATGAATCCATAGTCACGGAAGTTAACTTGACGCTCCGCTTGTCTTTCGTCAATTCTCATGGTAGATCAACAAAGTCACTAGAGTACGGAAGATAAAAGGAACTCCAGCTCAGGACACACTTTTCTATGTCAGAAGTGTTTCGACTCCGTGATGTTTGATCATAGTCTCTTGTATTTAGAAGGATTTCGATCCCCTGCCCTTGTACGGACAGGAGCAGGGGTGCCATTGTTTGCATCCTAGCCATCCGATTTGAAATTTGACGGCTAGGGGCAAAAAAACGCAATTTTTTATAAACAAATGAGAGCCGTTATATTAACATTCAACGCCCTCCCTATGTTAGGGAATCCTATTTAAAAGAGACGTCAAATCATCATGGCATGGTATGCGCAAATTCCTGTTGATCTAAGATCATTAACATATTCTTTTTTCGGAAATGGATCCCCTGACATATGTGGAGGAACAAAAAAATCAAATTTTTAATAAAAGATCATTAACAGGTTTTTTTTTTTGTTTGAAATTGTTTTTTTTGAATTTTTTATAAAATCCCAGCCATGAGATTGTCAACTGACTTTATTTAAGGTGACTCAAATCCTCTTTTTTTGGGCTTGGTTGCTAGGATGAGCCCTCTGTTTTTTTCCCCTTGAATCCCGCAACCAATCTCCGCAAATGGGTTAAACCTTCGGCAGGGCAGGGGATCCATTTATTATGAATCAGGCAATGTTATAACCGGTGATGCACATCTTCTTCGGGGACGTGGCTCTCGTCATGTCAATGACACTTGTTGTTGCATTGGAGCCTGGAGACAGAAAGCCTATTCCGCATTCTAAGAATTAGAGAGATCAGAATTGCCTTTTATCTAGATATAAACATGTTGCATATGTATTATCCTAAGTCAAGCTCAAGTCTTGTGCTCATAATTTGTTAACGATGCTTGTCTATATATCCTGAGCTGCTTGTGGGGAGTATTATGTTAGGACCACCAGAAAGAAAAGAGACAATTTGTTCCTCATTATAAATTTTCTCCTTCTATCGCATCAACATTTCAAAATTGTTGCTACTTAATCAATCGTGTTGATTCCAACTGAAACCTGAGCTGAAGCCCAAGAACGTGCTGCGATGGCCTGTTAACGACAACTAACCCATCTTGAATCACCTCCGCCCACTCTCAACGTGGATTTCCTAATTCCATAACGTTAGGAGTGCCATGAACTGACATTATGAATGGAGAATGAAGTGACAAATGACGAAAGCAAATTATTGTTATAAAAGCAAGCTTTGAAGATTCAATCACAATAAGAAAAGGGAAATGGATGACGCAATAAAAAATAGTACAAATTTGCGGACAAAAGTTAATCTTTTACCTAAAAAGGTGATAGCATATCTAGATTGGAAACGTGCTGCTACCTTGCCATTGGGGCATCCTCAGATTGGAGCTCCGGGAGGTCATTTTAAAGGAACCACTTGATTTGCTCACGAAAGATTCCTTCAACTCCGCCAAAACATCATTTATGTCCAGCCTTTGAATCGACGTTGATTGCGTACAAGCCATAGCAATCTCCACTACTTGGAGTGGATGTCGAATTCTCCTTGTAACCTTGGATCCATAATCCTCCGGATATCCCCAGTTTCAACAATAGGAATCAACCATTGAAGTATGTGCTTGCTGGCGCTGCCATCGCGGCTTTTCATTATTGCAGGTTGGCCCGTGATCAACTCAAAGAGCACGCCTCCGAAACTATAAACATCGATCTTCTTGTTTAAGTTTCCAGAAGATTGATACCTGGAAGGAAAAATAAAATGATGGATTTTTAATTCAAAGATGAAATCTGAGGCAATGTGAACTTTTATGTGTATAGAAATCCTGAATTGAACCGAATCAATAATATTGAGTTTTAGCCATTACTCGGGATCGAGGTAACCAGAAGTGTCCGCAAGACCAGTTGACACAGACAAGTCATTTTCAGTTGCAAATGCTCTTGAGAGGCCAAAATCAGCTATTTTGGCTTGGAAGTCGTCGTTCAATAAGATGTTGGTAGTCTTCAAGTCTCTATGGATGATGGGTGGCTTGC
Source organism: Melaleuca alternifolia (assembly GCA_019926035.1). Taxonomy (NCBI): domain Eukaryota; kingdom Viridiplantae; phylum Streptophyta; class Magnoliopsida; order Myrtales; family Myrtaceae; genus Melaleuca; species Melaleuca alternifolia. Next base: position 81,883 of record JAGKPW010003074.1, on the reverse strand, counting down.
AACCATTATGCAAATAATCCAAACCTGTAAATCCTTGCAAAAACCATGTCAAAAATGCCAAAGCAATGTTGGGAAAGAGCCTAAAAATATGGATATCCTATCCATGTACCTTGAGCCGCATCCACAGCTATTTGTAGTCTCTTACTCCACGTCAAGTCCTTCGAATGGTCCTCTGTCGGATGCATCTTAACTTTACCTATAAGCACGGAAAACAGTTTTACAGGATTATTTTAGAGAAGAAAACAACAGAAAAGAACATAAATACGCACCTGATAAATGTTGTCTCAAATTTCCATTAGCCATGTATTCATATATTAAAGCCATGTGCTTGGAATCACTGCAATATCCAAACAGAGAAACCAAGTTTGCGTGGTGAACAACCACTAAGTGTTGCGCCTGCAGTGTTATGAGTGCGCATTATTATAATGCATACTGCCAATAATCTAAGAGGAAGTTTCCAAACAAAGGTCTGTGTAAGATAAGCATAAGTTGAGTTTAAAAGGAAGAGTGATTGTATCGTCGCATCTAACCTCGGCATGAAATTCTTTGTACCCTTGCTTTGATGATTCAGAGAGAATCTTCACAGCAACCGTGGTGCCGTTATCTAGTGTACCAAGATAAACCTTTCCAAATCCACCTTCACCGATCACTCGTCCAAAGTTCCCAGTGATTCTTGAAATCTCTCCATACTTAAAAGGTCGATTCTTTAATCTCAATGTCCTTCTACTAGACTCTGTACCAAAAGGCTCCTATGAGTACTGTGACTACCCTTAGGGTAGTAGACTTTCAAGGAAAACGACTTCCCGTGGTGATTGCGTTTGCAAAAATTAAAAGACATAGGAAGGGTTTTTCTGATCCCGTTTTGAGAACTATATTAATGGAGAAGAGGACAATAATCGAAAGATATAGGCAGGGATTCTCTGTCACCTGCCTTCAATATGCTATCAAATAGATAATTGTTTTTTGCTCAAATAGGCAAAGATAAGTTTGCGATCGCACAATCAAACTTTCTTTTAGGGGGCCTCAGATTGTTAAGGACAAGGTTGTACTCTCAAGTTGTTAGAAGTCCTTCCCGTGCACAGCACAGTTAATTTTGAAAAGAAAAATCAGAATTTCATTAAGTTAAGCCGAACAATGCATATACTCTTTGTGAAGCTGATGCGACCATGCTGTGGTGACCCCTGACTCTCTTTTCTCTCCATTTTCTTGTGACCACAATGTAATCAGACTATTAGCATTAGGGAATTTGGATTAATACCAACTTTCCTTTATTCCTGAGGTTGATGTTATTATGAAATGATACTACGGGTTTTGGGTTAGGGGGAGGGGGGAAGAGGAGAATGAGCAAGTTGCTGAGTAGTATTTTCTCAATTAGATTATCCTGGAAAAGACACTGTTGCAGTTAGAACTGTGCCAATAGAGAACCGAAGTCAAGATTGTTGTCAAATGTAGGGTATATTGCGTGAACAGGACAAAAAAAGGACGCTTACCTGCTCTTCTTTTCCGTTTAATCAACCAAATAATAGCCAAAGCACCAAAGAGAACTAAAATAAAGCCTGAAACTGTTGTGACAACAGGAACGAGGAAGGTATTTTGTTTCTTGTTCTGCGGGCAATGATTAGCTAGGCAAAGCTTGGTGTTTCCTGCCAAACTGCCACAAGAATGAAGGAGCTGAACTTAAATTCCTATCAACAAATGGCCAGATTGTTTTTTCATATGCTGATCGTAAATTGGCCTTCTTATTTGCTTTTACTCACAATAAATATAAAATATTGATAGTCTTGCCACCTTACAAAAGTCGCATATGACTCCGAGAGAAAGGAAGGGGGGGCGAGGGAGGGAGAGAGAGAGAGAGCACCTCATGCTTAAAGTATTGTCCGCAACCCTTTTATTAAGAACTTCTGGAACTGATCCACTCAGGTCGTTTCCACTTAAATTTCTGCAAATTTAGCCGTGATCAGAGATATGCCCACTTCAAATCTTTTGCTGATTCACTTAGACACATTAACTTACAGAAATCTAAGATTCAGTAACTTTGCCAAAGTTTCCGGTATTGTTCCTGTAAGCTGATTGTTGGACAAATCTCTGGGAAAAAGCAAGTTTAGAACACCTGATGTCAAGTTGAGCAGCTCCATAGCCAAAAGCAGTATGTTTCCACACATTAGGGCAATATTTCAACAGCCTATGTCTCCTAAAGCTCAATCTTAATCATTTAATCATTAATTGACGCCCAGAGAGTGCATAATCATGAGTGACATGCAGACACAACTAAGTCAAAACCGGTCATACTTACAAATATTCCATTGCGGATAGCTGTGAAAAAGACGAGACTATGTTGCCCGTCAAATTGTTTGAGCTTAACTTCCTGAACATAATAGATCAAAATAGAAGATCCTGTCATTGCCATCTTCCTAGAAGCGGCATTTTTTGCTACAATGAAGAAAAGTTTGTGGAATCAATTCATGAGAATGAAAATCTATTAGGTCCTCATGGTGTAAACGTTACCAAAAGACCTTTCATAATCATCAACGCGATTCCTTGCATGGGTCTCACTATCTCCTTGTTCTATAATTTATGGCTATTTTTGAACCTAAAGTACCTAAAAATTATTTGAAGCACCAAATAGTTGCTGATACACAATGCAATTTGGAACACTAAAGTAAAAAATTGGAAAAGTAGGCCATTAAGGAATTTCACGTGATATTGGAGAGAGCTCATAAACTATTCCTAATTTCTCACCCACTGGAAGAAAGTCACCATCCCATGGGGGAATTCACTTTGGGAGGTCGCATTGATCTTAAATGTTCTCTCTCTTTGATACAAAAAAAATCCAATTTTTTTATGACAAACAAGATTTCTTTTATGTTTCACTTAGAAAATCAATATTCAAGAAATAGTGCTAGAGGACTCACAATGATATAATCCTTGGAGGATTTCCATTGCTACAATTTAGACCATCCCATGTGTAATTGTTTGGTACGCACGGATCACCTTGCCAGCTTTCTTTCCGAATGTGATATGATGCTTTGATATCACTAATAGCTTTCATCGTGGTTTAAATCACAAAAAATATATATTATATAGAAGAAAAGATAGAGATGCTAAAAGTGGTTGCAATCGCAGATAAGTCACATAGACTTTTAGTTTTTCAAAAGACTTAATAACGTTTTAAGGCTTCAATTTGAAGAGACTTTCCCACAATTACCAAGGAAAAAGTAGCTAAAGCCAGAAATTAAGCAGAGAGTAGAGGAATACTTAACCACATCTATTGATCCCAACAAAGCAATTATTGATCAAAGTTCACGAATAAAATAGGACCCACAGTAGAGACTGCTAACATATCTAGCGTAGGATTAAGCAGAGAGTAAAGGAATACTTAACCACATCTATTGATCCCAATAAAGCAACTACTGATCAAAGTTCACGAATAAAATAGGACCCACAGTAGAGATTGCCAACATATCTAGCGTAGGATTGCCAAAATTAATCTTACCAATCTGTCTAATTATTGTCAATGTCGGTTGGAGCACAACTGTACAACGTGTATGTGGACAATCACGATTTGTAAAAGAACACAAGCGTACCATCATCTTGTGCTGTGGGCACATTTGGAAGATCACCAACGGTATAGAATTCCATGGCATTGAGGATCGGTGGATATCCAGACTTATTCATTGAATCAATTGAGAAGGTGATGAGCGACCCGCTAACCAGAGTGGAAACTACCACCACTGGTTTCAAGTATTCAAGGCTCACCGTCTTCGTGAATTGATTAACATTCATGGAAATTGTGAACTCCCTCTGGAGATTGCTTGTCAGTCTCTCAATCTCAACGAAATAAAAATACAAAATCCATTTCTCTGCAGAGCTCGACGGAGGCCACTTTAAAAACATGGGAGTACTGGCATTGATTGCACTTTGAGCGGTTTGAAGAACTTTATTGGGAACCTTATACACATCATTATTGTTAGATAAATCAATGGTAGATGTTGTGCTTAGAAAGATCCAATTATCATATTTTGGGTTTGGAGTTAGCCAGATCCGATCGTAAACATCATCAGGATACCTGAGTTAGGCATTTTCACAAACAGTTAAAGACTAAACAATTAAGCTTCTGACTGTGGACCAGTAGATGCCTATCCATATGGATATGCAACATTATTGAATTTACCATATTCAATGTGTCACTAGCAAAAAACCGATGCTTTGGTTGGGCACAAAGAAATCAGAATATCACGCTAAAGATGTGATGCAAAACTTGAAAATTAGAATATGATGTGCAGTTGATTATATTCACCAAGAGAAGTTAATGGTCACAGACTTGTAGCCGGTTTGTACATTCAACTAGATTTTTATAGTTCAATATAAGTAATTAAGACTATATTCGTTTCGCTGAAAATATTTTCCTTTAATTTTGGTGTCCGGGGGGCAAAAAATGTTTTACCATGAAAAATGTTTTCCGGAAAATGTTTTCCTTAATTCTCCGACGGGATGTAAGGACTTCAAAATAGCAAAGTATAATTTTTTGTATATTTTTTGTAAAATGAGTATTAGCACCAAACTTTAGAGATACATATATATTTTGGAAGAGATACATATCATAAACACGAGTGATATACATATACATATACATATACATATGATATGCGACTCAAAATTACCACATGACCTGATATTTATTTGTCACCAATAACTTACTATAACACTAACGATTTTAGTAAATAATTAGTAATGTTCCCATTTACCCTTTATCATAATATGTAATGCTTATGAGCTTATTGGATATTTATGTGCATACTAAGGCCAAAAATAATTATGATTATATCTTTGCAACGGCGTTGAATTCTTTTTTCCTTAAATAAATCAATCATTCCACTTATTATGCTGGAGTAACTTAAGTGTTTGTTTATTAATATGTGCAATTCTAATTTTATTTAGCTTATGTTAAAAATTTTCAATTTATTTTTTTCCTTGGACCTAATGGCTTTTCTGTTTCGCTTTTTTCATATTTTATATCATCTAATGGCGTCTCTCGTAATCTTTGACGTCTAATATGATTTTAAGTCATATTTTAACTCTCTCTCTCTCTGTTTTTTTTTTTTTTGAAATCCTCTAATATCTCGCGGCCTTTTTTTGTGTCTTTGCTCAATTTTTTTCTTGGGTGGTGGCCCCCTTTTGGTCTTTCACACATTTGACTCATTACCAATTCGGTCGGCCTTATTTTTACAGTTAAACTGGATATATGTGCCTTCGATAGTTTGCAAATGGCCAAATTCAATAAAAAAGAAAAAAAAAGGAAAACGGGATCTCTCTTTACTATGATCACTATATGTCTGTATATAAAAATCAAATTATCACCTGATGGACGAGCTTCCTCCGATGTCATACCGCCAATGGAGTTGCAAGAATCTAGATCCCAGTCAATAGATGTCATCATCGTTGGAAAGAATTGTAGAAAAGTAGTAATGGAAGCGAACACTGTTCGTAGACAAAATGACACTACAAGAACAGCATGTATAAGCACTCACAAGTTAAGTGACTATCAACGAATCAATCAACGACAGCGAAGAAGGAAGAAGCGAAATAGAACCTGACTTGGAAGGCTCACACTAATATACCCTTACTTTCCCCCACATTTGTTCTATGTGGGATTCCTTTCCACACTTCTCATTCACAAAAGGACAAAATAGGGAACTAAGTCCCAACAATCCCCCACATGAATTGATAGTTCGGCTAAGGATTGAGGAGGACAACATTAATGCCGAGAAGAAGACAAGCAAAAATGTTGGATTCTCGAAGGCCAATGTGATTGAGGCGCAAGGAGCAAAGACCAACAAGAAGAGGAAGAGACAAGTGGACGGTGTCGCACAAGGTCCGATGAAGTTTACCGGCAAGTGTTACAATTGTGGGAAAGCTGGTCATCGAGCCAAGGAGTGCCGAGCCAAGAAGAAGCAAAAGTCCCAAGCTCACGTGGTGAACCAAATCACGACCGCCGTTGACGATATCGATCTTGCTGCTGTGATATCGCAATGCAACTTGGTGGGGAACATCAAGGAGTGGTGGGTGGACACCGGAGCTACTCGTCACATTTGTGCGAGTAGAAATATGTTTACCACCTACACGCCCATGGCAAGCGAGGAAGTACTTTATATGGGCAACTCCTCCACGTCAAAAGTCGAAGGCTTTGGGAAGATTCTTTTGAAGATGACTTCGGGAAAGACCTTGACTTTGGTTGATGTTCTCCATGTGCCGGACATCCGCAAGAATTTAGTGTCCGGATCTCTCCTCATCAAGAATGGTTTCAAGATGGTGTTTGTAGCCGATAAGTTTGTGCTGTCTAAGAATGATATGTATGTAGGGAAGGGGTATCTAATGATGGCCTCTTCAAGTTGAATGTAATGACTGTTGTGCCCACAAAGGCTTCTAATAAAAGTTCGATTGCTTATGTTGTTGAGTCTCCTTCTATTTGGCATGCAAGGTTAGGACATGTTAATTATAAATCACGAAAGAAATTGATGAAGATGGGGCTTGTACCTTCGCTTGAATGCCCGAATGACAAATGTAATGTATGTATTGAATCTAAGTTCTCTAGACTTCCTTTTAATGCAATAGATACAAGAGTCACGGAACCTTTAGATTTAATTCATACGGACATTTGTGATTTAAAAATAACACCGTCTAGAGGAGGTAAGAATTACTTTATTACTTTCATAGATGATAGTTCTAGATATTGCTATATCTATTTGCTAACTAGAAAAGACCAAGCAGTTGATGCCTTTAGAGCTTACAAGGCCGAGGTGGAAAATCAATTGCAAAAGAAAATCAAAGCAATTAGAAGCGATCGAGGAGGTGAATATGAATTTCCTTTTGAGGAAATTTGCGCAGAATCTGGAATTATTCACCAAGTAACTCCTCCTTATGCGCCACAAGCTAATGGAGTGGCGGAAAGGAAGAACCGGTCCTTAAAAGAAACGATGAATGCATTGTTGATTAGTTCCGGTTTACCACAGAATTTGTGGGGGGAAGCCGTTTTAACCGCAAATTTTATCTTGAATAGAGTTCCCCATAGGAAGACAAATCAAACACCCTATGAGAAATGGAAAGGCAGAATGCCTAATCTGAAATATCTCAAAGTGTGGAGGTGTTTAGCTAAGGTCGCGATTCCTAAACCTAAAAGGGTTAAGATAGGACCTAAAACTGTTGATTGTGTCTTCATTGGATATGCTCTCAATAGTAGTGCATATCGGTTTTTGGTTCATAAATCTGAGGTCTTGGATATACATGTTGGTACGATCATTGAATCGAAAGACGCCACGTTCTTTGAAGATGTATTTCCATACAATACTACACATGATTCAATGGAATGCAGTAAAAAACCTCGAGATACTACAGAATCAAATGACCCTATTGAAGATGAACCAAGACGTAGCAAAAGACAAAGAACCTCAGCTTCTTTTGGTCCTGATTTTCTGACATACATGTTAGAAAATGAGCCTCGGACTTTTCAAGAAGCTGTGACGTCACCAGAAGCCCCGTTTTGGAAGGAAGCTATCAATAGTGAAGTAGAATCGATTTTGTCCAACCATACTTGGGAATTGGTGGACCTTCCTCCTGGCAGCAAACCACTACAATGTAAGTGGATTTTCAAGAGAAAGATGAAAGCCGATAATACTATCGATAAATACAAGGCGAGACTTGTGGTTAAGGGATACAAGCAACGAAAAGGCCTTGATTATTTTGATACGTATTCACCGGTCACTAGAATTACATCTATAAGGATGTTAATTGCATTAGCTACGGTGTACCAATTTGAAATTCATCAAATGGATGTAAAGACGGCTTTCTTAAATGGGGACCTCGAGGAAGAAATTTATTTGGAACAACCTGAAGGGTTCATAGTTCCTGGTCAAGAAAGAAAAGTATGTCGCCTAATCAACTCATTATACGGCTTGAAACAAGCACCGAAACAATGGCATGCCAAATTCGACCAAGTAATGTTGTCGAATGGTTTTAGAATAAACGAGTGTGATAAATGTGTATATTTTAAGAACACTCGAGAAGGTACCACAATCCTTTGTTTGTATGTGGACGACATGCTTATAATGGGCAGCAATATTGAGGTTGTTAACTCGACCAAAAGCATGCTCAAAAGGCAGTTTGACATGAAAGACATGGGAGTCGCAGATGTCATTCTGGGAATCAAAATCATCACAACTGATGAAGGCTTAGCCCTATCCCAATCTCATTATATTGAGAAGATCCTTCAAAAGGGCAAGAACTTGAACATTGTACCAAAGAAGACTCCAATAGATGTGAGTTTACATCTTTCCAAGAATATCGGTGCAAGTGAATCTCAGAATGAGTATGCTAGTCTACTAGGTAGCTTAATGTATCTCATGAATTGTACCAGGCCAAACATAGCTTGTGCTGTAAGCAAGCTGAGTCGGTTTACAGCCAATCCTGATAGAAGTCATTGGACAGCAATGAAACGAGTATTAGGCTACTTGAAGCATACTCAAAATTATGCCTTGCATTGTACAAGGTATCCTGCAGTATTAGAAGGATACTGTGATGCTAATTGGATAGCCGGCGTTAAAGACACTAAATCGACAAGTGGTTATGTATTTACACTTGGAAGAGGTGCAGTGTCTTGGAAATCATCCAAGCAGACTTGCATAGCAAGATCGACAATATAAGCTGAATTTGTAGCTTTGGATAAGGTCGGTGAAGAAGCTGAATGGCTTCGAAACTTCTTGGAAGACATTCCTAATTGGCCTAAACCTATGGCAACTGTGTGTATTCATTATGATAGTCAAGCAGCAATTGGAAGGGCAAATAATGTTATGTACAATGGGAAGTCTCGACATATTCGTCGAAGACATGACACTGTGAGACAACTACTCTCTAGTGGAATTATCACAATAAACTATGTGAAGTCTAAAGATAATATTGCGGATCCACTTACAAAAGGTTTAACTGGAGAGTTAGTTCACAAAACATCCAAAGGAATGGGTCTAAGGCCTGTTTATTAAGTCTTCATAGCGGAAACCCTACCTAAATGACTGGAGATCCAAAGAATTAGGTTCAAATAGACAACGAAGTTATGTGGACAGCTTCGTGTACTGTCAACTATTACCCATTCCCGTGGAAGACAGTACTAATCAGATGAGGCTAAGCGTAAGCTTTTAATGAATCTGAATTGGATATTAGATGTATCATGAATTTAGTATTCACCTATGTGAGTGTGAAGTGAGGGCCGCTTCTATGAGAATTCGAAAGGCCGGTTCTCTAAAACACTCATGAGACCAGGCGGTGTTCATGGCTAAAATGGACACAACAATGAGAACCAACTGTATAGGAGAGAAAGTTGTGTGTCTTCTATTGTCTAGGCTTGCACTAAAGGTTGGCGGTTCAAAGACATCAAGTCTACTGACTGACTGAGCAAGTCCGATAGATCACAGTAGGGAAGGTTCAAAGTCTTAGACTACTTATCTTGATGCAACAATTTCTCATTGAATAATTGCACATTGCATTTCATGTCATTCACTCATGCATCTACGAAGAGTCTTTTGAGCTGAACTTCTCATTCATGTGGGGGATTGTTGGGACTTAGTTCCCTATTTTGTCCTTTTGTGAATGAGAAGTGTGGAAAGGAATCCCACATAGAACAAATGTGGGGGAAAGTAAGGGTATATTAGTGGGAGCCTTCCAAGTGAGGTTGGGCCCCAAGGGGTACCCCACTTTTGTGGAAGGGAGAGGACCTACTCTTGCCGCCGATGACCACCACACGCGCGCGCGCCACCCGCCCGTCCGGCCGGCTTGGCTCGGATCGGGCCGGGCCCGGGTCCGAATATTATATTTTTATTATATTATTCCTTCAGCTTATTTTTTATTTTTTATTTCCGAAAGGCAATAGTGACTCTTCGGTCTTGGTGACTGTTTACCAAGAGGCGTCGTTTCACTTCGCATCATTTACATTCGACATGTTCCTTCATGAAGAGGCGCCACTCTTGTCATATAAATTCAGGATTAACCGACCCGAAGACACTAGTTCATTACATCACTACATTCTGTGCAATTAAGTCTAATACACGTTGCGTTCGCTGAGTTTCTCCTTGAAGTGCCTCGAGAGGGAGACAGAGATTCGTTCTATCCTGGGAGGCAATTGTCCAGCGGCTTAGGTACGTTTAAAGCCGGGCAAATTTGTCTTAAGGACACGGCATTAAATTGTCGGGCTCGAATCAAATTTGCTCTTTTGTTCATTTCTCCATTCCCGAAGTCAGGTTCTATTTCGCTTCTTCCTTCTTCGCTGTCGTTGATTGATTCGTTGATAGTCACTTAACTTATGAGTGCTTATACATGCTGTTCTTGTAGTGTCATTTTGTCTACGAACAGTGTTCGCTTCCATTACTACTTTTCTACAATTCTTTCCAACAATCATCATCCAAAGTTCTCAGTTCCAATGCTGAAATAAAGGGCACACCTTTGCCAGTATTCACAAGACATACTTGCATAACATCTGCCTGGGACACGTACATGATATCCTCCCAAGTATCATTCGCATTGTTCACCGTGATCCAATAATTAACATCGATGTGCAGGTCGAAGGAAGGAGTCCGATTCTCCCCATCATAGTTCCCATACCAGAATCTTGCCCTAATCAAGTAGGTGTTCTTCTTGCCTTGGCCTGGTTTTAAACGGTAACAGTTCCTCGTCCCGTTGGGAAACCTCCTTAAATTCTTCAACAACTGGCGATTATTCTAATATATGAACGTTGTGGATATTTACTTAATTTCTACAGAGTCTATAAACCCTTCATCGATTTCGTATGTTATGCCGGTGTCATCGTCCGTGTATTCACTATTTGCCCCACAATCAATGCTGATAAACCCTTGAAAGTTTAGAGAAAAGAGAAAGTCAATGAAAAGGAGCAACGGTTTATTTTGTTGAAACATTAGAACAAGTTCAGTGAATCTCGACCATTCGCACAATTCAGTAGAATTTGTTTCTTTCGCACCGATGATTTGCCGCTTAAATCAAATGAGACTGAATATAATGAAGAAACCATTTTGTTTAATTAGAAGGTCATGACATAGGACTATAGGCAATAGAGTGGCCTATCAACTAAGTCTAAAGTCCCAGGAAAAGCCTACTTTTTGGACCGCCGGCGCGAACTCAGTGATCTCTGACCAGGACCCCACCATTTCTTGACGTCATAGATGGGACAAAAACATTGTGGGAAGCTTAAACCACAAGAATATCATGCTGTGTTGGGGAGAAAGGGGAGATGAAAATTGGGGTTTCTCCTCCTCTCCCACGTTGTAAAAAGTCTATTTCTTTTTTCTTATATTTTCACTCAAATTTCCTCCTCCATTTTCTATCCTTATAGTCCAAGCAAAGTATGCAAACTCAAAATCTATTAGCATCTCATGCAAACTCAAAAGCTTTTCTCAACGCGGGCAGAGAGAGAGAGAGAGAGAGAGAGAGAGAGAGAGAGAGAGAGAGAGAGAGAGGTACCTGGAATTTGTCGGGCTTGAACCACAAGGAATATTACCGAAGTTAAAGAAGCAACCAGTGCAAACGAGGAAACTCTAATTGATCTCGCCATTGCCATCCAGCAGTGGAGATTGTCGAAGAGAGAAGTGTGAGGAAGATATGCATGCACGCCTTATAATAATATCATGAGCTCTCCATAAACACGACCCACGCGGTGCTTGTACTTGACTGAGACCATGGCTACAGCACAATAAGACCAAGACTTGCAGCAAGGTCTTCGTCAACTTTCGCCATTAGAATTATACAGTAAATTAAGGGACGAATAGTTTGCTAATAATAAAATGCTGATTTCGTAGTTTCATGGCGTGATTTTTTAACTCTCATATTTTATTACTTGTTACCTAGCCCGGAATTCCTATTTGGATATATACTAAACCAAATTCTATATGGAAAAGAAAGTGTATTTGACCAGAAAAGAATCCCTACTCCATTTCCTTTCCACATTTTACCAAAACAAAAATATTGGGAATCGTCATGCCATGCTTCCACATTTTACCAAAACAAAAATATTGGAAATCGTCATGCCATGCCATTTCCTTGTTTCCTCCCACTTCGCCAAATCAAACTCAACACTATGTGCAGTGGTATGCTAGTAAAGTACTTTCAATGCAGACAATTTTCCCAAAGGACAATTACCGAAATGTCGTAATTGACTTTTCCATGAATTATCTTGATTGTTGGAAGAAAAAAATATGTATCGAGATTAAATTTGGGCAACAAAAGTCACCAATCTTATCGAGATTGTTATTTATTAATAAGTAGAGATTATTCAGGCGTTTCAAATCATCGGACGTGGACTTTGATGGAGTTTATTGGAACATATTTTGTACCAAAAAGCAAAGATACTTACATAGAAGGACTCCAAATTATTTCGTCCATCGAGGAGATTGCGGTGAATGTTGATTCCCTCACTTCTCAAACACGATGATGGCCGGTTCCAACTCGTTTCCCCAAAAGCTCTCGAACTCTCGACGCAGCTTTTTTTTGGCCAAAAAGCCTAAACTGAACATACCAAAGCTGAAGTATTAGAATAGTTAGCATCAAATTCACAAATTTTTCTATCTGTAAAGTCTTCTATTATCGTAATCGAATTGTTCTAAAGAGATTTAAGTGTTTTTTTCTCCTTTGGATGCAGAATGCTTGATTCCAATTGAAGGAGATAAAACTGTGAAAGGAAAACAGTAAGTATGTATAAAAAAAACCTTCTGAGGGTATAACTTTTCATTTTATGCTAAGTTTGCACTTCATTAGGACAATATATTTGGCATGTTATAACAAATTTCCTTTTATACTTAATTATGATGGGATTTCTTATTATTGTTCAGCACAAACATAACGAGATCAATTAAGTTGGGTAATAGTGATGAGCATATAAAATAATAGTAATAATTGTTATTTGGCTAGTGCAAAAAATCCGGATAGTATGAGTGTAACAGCCCACTCTCTCCTCCCTCCTCTTCCCTCTTCCCTCCTCTCTGCTCTCCTCCTTCTTCTCTCTCTCCTCTCTTGTCTTCCCTTTCCCCATGCATTGACTTGTTCTCTCCTCCCCTCTCTTTGAAAAAATATTAGGTGTTCCCGTCATGGTGGTCCCGGACCACCCAATACTTCCTCGAATAGTGGGGAAGGAGAGTCAGCGCATGGGGGAAAGGGAAGAGGAGAGAGGAGAGAAAGCGGGAGTCAGCGGCAAACGTGGATTGGGAAGGGAAAGGAGGAGAGAGAGGGAAAGAAGAAAGAGGAAAGAGAGGGAGGAAGTATTAGGTGGTCTGAGACCATGCTGACTGGTAATCTCCTATTGATTGCAGTTGCACGTATGAGATGCCTTGCGATGGAGGCCTACTTCGTAATTAGCCTAATGTTAGCCTAATGTGCTCACAATATAGCTCACATGCCGATTATTGAATTGCATGTTAGTTAAGCTTGGGGGCATATGTACTCGACAATATGGTGATAATGTATTGTAATTGGACTGGTAGTCACTTCATGCACCGTGAATGATACTCTAGTATCGGCCCAAAAGAAAAATCTAAACCCTAGTTCAGAATTTAATTGTATCGGCCCAACTTGCTTATTCGAGCCGATGTCGCTATTTCCAAATTTTGGTCAGCCCGAAATTGAACCAAGCGTCTACATCCACTTGAAAGGCCCATCTCACTCGATCAGTTTCCGGCAGCTCGACCTGAAAGATAGCAAGGTCAGATTGGAATTTCATCGGACAAGTCATGCACGACTAATAGACGAACACAAACCATCTAAAAGATAGCTCGACTTGGGCAAGGGTAATGTTATAGACAACACCTCATTCAAGTCCAAAACACGCACAAACAAAGTGAGCCGAATCTAAACTTCGGTTCCAATCCAAACGGGGCAAAGCTGGTAAAGAGTTCATGGGAGTGGGTCTTCATCATGGGGCTCCTGCTCGGTCGGGGACGGCGGCCATAGCACGAGTTCGAGGCAAGTCGAACTACGGCTAGCTACCTCGGGATGTCTCCGAACCGAGAACCGAGATCCTCGGAGAAAGGAGCTCGGGATTGAGCGATCAAGAGACTCATCGGAAAATGCTCGACCTTCGGTTGAGGATGGGGCGAAGGAAGGCGCATCACGGCTCAAGATTGACAGTCGCGAACAGCGAAGGCCGTTTGATATTTTTTATCGTCTTTTTTCTTCTGGATTCTTTCGCTCACCACGCCGGACTCTCTCCTTCGTCTCCTTCTTCCCCTCAGGGCCGAGCTCTCCCTCCCGTTCTTCTGTTCTTTTACCCCGTTTTTTCTTCTCCCTGCCGAGCCATCCCCTCCACTTCTTCTCTGTTTCTTTGTTTTCTTCTTTTCTTTTCCCCTTCTTCTCTCTCCTGCTTTTCCTCCTTTTCCGCCGAACCTCCCTGCCTCTTTGACTTTTCTTCCCCCTCCTTTTCTTCTTTTCGTCCCTTCCACTTTTTTTTTTCACGTCCCTTCCATTAACTCTCTACAGAACTCTATTTTATTATTTCTTCGATTTTTTTAATTCATTTTTTTTTCGTTTCTCGCCAAGTCCTTCAAATCAGCCCCTTTTTCTTTTCCTTTTAATTTTTTTAGTTTTAATTTAATTAATAACGTATTTTTTTTATAAAGTAGAATAAATTCCAAATTTTTATTAGTAATAATTATTCAAAAGATTAAGTTAAAAATAACTTACCGAACCGGTAAAATTTAGGTACCAATAATATTGAACATTGCTCCTTTCTTTTATGCCAGTGAAATCGACCAAGGAAAAAAAAGAATGGATGAGACTTGCTTTATTCAGATAAAAGCTTTATTTTATTATATGCTACGATCTTTTGTTTAGATAGACGAATCAAAATATTTCTATTCACTATTTCTATATATCTTTAAACTTCAAACTATATATGTATTGTAGTCTCCGTAAATTGATGGACTGTCCTGGATATTGATCGTCGACAAATGATGCGAGAGTGATATCATGTCATGGTTTTTCTTGTGTTTCGGTTGTTGTAGTTTAACGAGCTTTATGTTTTGTTTTACTTTGATATATTTGTTACTTTTTTGTCTAACCTGGAATTCCTCTTTTGGATCTATAGGACAAACTAAAGTTCATATAGAAAACAAAATGATTTTCAAAAGCAAAGCGGGAGAAAAATATCGTACGTGAGTCTGTCTAGGGAAAATTAACAAAATCGTTCTAAGTCTATTGCTATTGTACCAAAGTTATAAACCTTTTCGATTATGTTAATATTCTACTAAACTTTTTATGCTTGGCTCATTAAGTTTATCCAATCAATTTTGGTAGAGAATTGCTGACTTTTACGTTGGACGTCTTACCTGACACAATCGATGCATAAAATGAATATAAATTTTTGATTATTATTGACAGTTTTTCCTTCTCTTTTCCATACTTCCTTTTCTTTTCTTTTTTCCTACTTGAGAGCCACGAGGGCCAATATGTGCTAGTTGGATCTAGGCATTGTGGCCTTGTTGGCATGCACTAAAATTAGTTGAATTAATTACATGGACAAATTATTAAAAGTTTTAGAACTCAATTAGTCAAATTAAAAATTTTGATGATTGAATTTCCATAACTACAATAAATTTATGACTTCTTCGACAATTTCTCCGATTATTGTTATGAAGGGTCAATGGCCTTATATGAAATATATTGACATAAAATCGAAATCTAATGCCATGTTAATTGGTCCAACCTAAAATATTATATTTATAGGTGGAGGGAGATCACATGTATATAAAAAGCATTTTAACTTCGTAAACAAGCAATGATACTTTAGCATAAGATTTAAAAATCAAGCCATGTCTTCATGCATCCATAGAAGGGTTTGTATTAGTTACTATTGATTCCAAATTTTCTATATAATAATCCCACGTTATTAAAATCAAATATATACTTGTCTACGCAACATACCACCAACGCTGGCCTTAGAGCACAATTAAGTCTAATTAATTAGGTGACATGAGTACCTGCTTTGAAATCAAGGAAATGACGCACTTGGAGTAAATTTTTAAAAGTTCATTTGCTCCTATTATTATTGTTAAGCGATCCCTGATAAGATTGTTTCATTCAGTATCTTTTTACTTGCCTCAATTATGCCTGATTTATATCACTTTGGATTCTATCAAAAAGCAAAGAGAAGAGAGAATTCAGATCCTATTTCGTTTATGAGCAATTTGCGTAATTCTTTCTATGCATTTTACATATTTCCTATTCACGAGCATAATTAATAATGGTGAAATTTTCCTATGCATGATGTTAAACCAGCGAATGAAAAATCAGAGATAATAACGTTGACTGTGCATGCACATCCGATCTCCCATTGATAATATCCTTCCTTGCGGCTGATCATAACGCACCACTTCTCCCAACATGATTCAGAGAATTAGCAAAATTAATTAAGTCTTCAATCCAGTTGCATGGGACGCAATCTCTTTCATTATGGAAGCAAAACATCTCTCCCCATGATTCACGTGCATTTCTTGCTCTCTTTTTTTTGGGGCCAAAAAAATTCCCGAGTGCTTGACTTGGACAAGAAAAGTATGGACCAAATTACACAATGTCCCGCTTCAAATGATGCACATCGCACTACTGTTAGAGAAATCAAAAGAAAAAGATCTTCTGCAGGACTAAAAAGTGATTTTTGCTTTCATATTTCAAGGTTGAAAAGATGCCAAAATCGCTTTTTAAAATAGTCATTAACCTAGTGAATGTATGTTATTCCATTGTAAACTCTTCTATTTTGTTGAGTAGTCTTAAATTTTTGCACAAAACATTTCAATGTAGTCTTGTGGCCGATTGCAGCTAAATATTGTTGATGTAGTATTAAGTCATGCAAATGGTACCGGCGTGTTGGTGTAGACTTACTTAGAGCGGTAAAGTCTCGACTCTCGATTGACTGACGAGAGAGGCTTGAGGGAGGAAACGAGAGAGATACTAAGATAGAGAGAACTCAAAGATAAGGAAATTGGTTGGTTTTAATTTCGATCCAGATGATCTGGTCTGGGCTCGCCCTCCTAAGAATCAGAAACTGGACTGTCTGGAACCGGTTCCATTTCTATGAATTGTGGATCAGATCAAGACTCCAAAGAACCGGACTAACTCTAATTTGATCCAAGCGGTTCCTAGATTGAGCGATTCTCAGATTGGATGGTTCATTGTGCTCAGCCTTAGTTATAAGGGGCAAAATCGTCACCACCAGAACCGGACTAATCCTTTGGGATAGTTTGTTTTGGTTCCTGTCAAATTCTCGTCTTTCTTGATTAGGAATTCAAACATTCGACAATTGTTATTCATCTGAAATTCGTCCGTCTTATCGGTCGTCAAATTCTTATACTCTTTAACATTCGAGGGCAAGAGACGCAATGACTCTCATTCTCTGTTTGGGCTCTTGAGACTCAAATTTTCAGTAGAGCGAGAAAGAGTTCGAGACATATAGATAGAAAATCACTTACAATCTGTCGATGTTCATGTGCCCATTTTGAGTTATACCACTGAAAATTCACCGCTAAACATTCGCAACTTCCCTTGGTAGGGTACTAACAAAACAGAGGTCCATATAATTGTTCTTTCCTTTTTGTGCGTTAATTTGGATTTTGGGACAAAAATCGAGGACTGCCGGGATAGAAATGGACTCCACATACATCGGAATCGTCCCCGTCAATCTGTAGATCGCAGCATTCTGGTCTTGTCACATACTTCACCACTTGGATCCCTATGGGCGAAACTACCCTCGAGGAACTTAAGATTGTGTAAAAATGAAGCTTTTCCAAAGCCTTCCGATACGAGTCGTGGTATGACGACCATTCACTTCGGCGTTGATTATCACTCCGCCCCAAAGCACTTCATTAGCACAATTTCCACCGGGCCAGTATTGTGGCTTGATCATCGAAGCTTGTTTTTGTCAAAAGATAGCGTAGACAATAAACAAACATATGCATGAAAAATGGTCTTTTCATTACCTTGATTATGGATGTGTTAATGTCATATTGATGTCCGCCATAGATTGAGACAGGTGGAATCGGAGATACTAAAGCAACTTTACTGATGTGTTCCTTTCATCTAGTGACGATTAATCTTCCTTCTTTTTGACATCTATGTGTATCCCTTAATGAGCTCAATTAACGTACGTACATCCTGCCAAGCCCGACGATTCTTCGATACCAAAGCATATCTCTACGTCAGTGTTGTTACTCCAGTTGCTCTTGACAACGTCTTAGCTGGAGCAGTGATGGTGATAGGATTATCAGTGTAATCTCGGCTTTGATTTAGGTTCCATTTAATTAGCTACCGGTGTAAGTCGATAACGAGGCGAACAGTCTAATTACGTAAAATATACGATGCTATTCAGATTTTAAATTTCCTCGTCTTCTCTCTTCTTAGAGTCTCAATCATATTGTCGCAAACAACGAATCAGAGTCATGAAAAGTGACTTTACCCTCCATTTTTCTTTAGAATATAAAGAGATCAGCAGTGCTTTTGTCAATTCTCATTATAGGCCAATGAAGTCACTAGAAATTTAACGATGATGAGAGACTCGAGCTCAGCACATGCTTTTCATATCACAATTGTTTTGACCATGTGGTTTTGTGAAAAATTAGTTCGACGTCGAGATGATGAAAAAACTTAAAACACTTATTTCCTTTCTTGTTCGGTGGGACTTTGATCAAACACCACATGCAACAACAGGCAATGTTAAACCGTCATTGATGGCGCAGAAAGGGCAACTCTCTGATGTGTCAGTGGATCTTTTTTTATGAATCAGGCAATGTCGAACCGGCAATGCGCATCCTCTTTGGCCAAGTGGCCCTCGTACAGCCAATGGTACTGGTTGCTTGCACTGGGACCCCAAGACAGCATGCCTATCCAAAATTCTAAGAATTGGTTGAGTTGGGATTGCCTTTTTATCTGGGTATAAACATGTTTTTTGGAGACAATTATCAAATTAGTCCTAAACCTTTTGCAACTTTATCGATTCAGTTCTTAATTCTTTTTTATATCAAATAAGTCCTAAACATTTTGTAACTTTGCCAATTAACTCATTCCGGTAGATTTTGGGCGGAAAATACCTATGTGACGACGACGTGGCGCGACCATCAGTTGCCGGCGATGACGTGGCAAAAACAACATCGTTTTGGCTAAAAATTTATTACTCCCGGTACTATTCATCATCTTCTTCTTTCCCCCTTTCACGCAAGCCTCCACAAACCCTAGCCGCTGCTCGGAGAATTGACGGCCATGGCGGAGGTGGCCAAGCCCCAGCTGCTGTAGCCCTCGCCCACGGCGAGCGAGGGCTAGCCCCGCCCAGCCTTGTCCAAATCTGGGCGGGGCTCCTTTGTAAGGGAGCCTCGCTGGGCAAGCTCCCTCACAGATCTGGGTAAGGGAGCTTCCTCACACCCAGATCTGCGAGGGAGTGAAGCTCCCTCGCACCCAGATCTGCAAGGGAGACTCCTTCGCACAGATCTACTCCTGTGCTCCCTCGCACAGGATCAGAACTGTGCGAGGGAGCTTCTCCCTCGTAGCTCCCTTGCACAGATTTGTGAGGGAGCTCACCTGACTCTCGTCGGCCATGAGCGAGGGCAGCGGCGGCATCTCTTGGTCTCGCTCTTCCCCGGCCAAGTAGTATTTTTTGAAAAAGAAGAGAAAAGAAAAGAATAAAAATAAAAGTTTGTCGCCACGTCATCGCCACATCGTCGCCACATAAGTATTTTCTGGCCAAAATCCTCCGGAAGGACTTAATTGGCAAAGTTGCAAAAGGTTTAGGACTGAATCGGCAAAGTAGCAAAATGTTTAGGACTGAATTGGCAAAGTAACAAAATGTTTAGGACTTATTTAGCAATTGTCTTTGTTGTTTATATGCATTATCAGGAGAGAAGCTCAAGTCATGTGGACAAATTTGCTAAAGATGCATGTGTATCTCCTTGGCTACTTGTGAACGATCACCAGTGATATATATAGATATATATCAATTGAGGTCACTTTTCTAAAAAAAAGTTCATTTTTTTTTCATTTTTTCGAATATTTGTTAGCAACTTGTTAATATTTAAGAAATATATTTTATTTTAACTCAATAAAATAAGGTAAAATCTTCTTTTCTGAAAATATTAGTTATAACCAAAAGTTTATATTCTTTCAAACGCATATGAAAGAGACTATATAACATGTTATATTATGTGCATGAATTTTTCTGTTTTCATATTAATCGGATGCTTCCGACTTCGATTATTTAATTTGATACAAACCTTTTACAACTAATGACATGGTAAGATAAAGTTATATATATATATTTTAAATGATAACGGGCACAATACATGAGTTTATGTCTAGTCGCGAGTTAGACTTCCATTATGATCTCCAACAGAATCAGCTTGAGTTTGATAATTTGGAGCCTCATGTTGTTGACACCAAATTTTTGATTTACATATAGTTTTAAGAGCATTTTGCATATAAAGTAAGTCCGATATTTTGTCCAAGTTCGTTGTCTCTTTAAAATTGGGAATGTCAAGATCGCGAGGAGATTTTCGGCCACAAGTGAATATTTGCATGGAATTGGTGAATATATTCAGTTGAGGAAAGACAGGGAAAGGAGAATTTCGGTCAAATATTTGAATGATTCAACCGAAATCCTTTGATACCAACAAAAGGGGAAAAGAAGTTCGGTAGAAATCTCGGTCAAATCTTGAAGATTTGACCGAGACTGTCTTCAACCATTATAAAGCAAAGTGTACGCCTGCAGGGAAAGGAGGAGACTTTGGAGAGGGAAAAAAAGCAAAGAGAGATACGCACAGAGAGACACACGCATAGAGAGGATTTGGGCGGCTAAAAAGCAAAAAGAAAGAGGGGAGCTTTCATTGAGAAAAGAAACAGACGCATACACACGACCACACATACACAGAGATAGGCTGAGAGACAGAGAGTTCCAGAGCCATCTAGCTTCCTTCGGTGACACACTCACGCATAGAGAAATTTCCAGAGAGGAAGGCAGAGGCTGAGAGAGAGATAAACTGAGAGAGCATCCGGCGAGCTCGTTCGTGATTCCATCGATTGTTCCCTGTCCTCGCCGGTGAGTCGTCGTCGTGGGTGTTTCCTCTCGGTTAAAGTTTTACCCCATGATCGTGGCCGTGAAGCTTCACGGATGAGCGAAAGTTTGGCTCGAGTTTGCTCGAGCACACTTCCTCTCCATTGTTCCCGAGCACACGTAGGGAAATTTTGATATTTTTCTTCTCGCCGACATTCCCTTTTGCTTGATTTTTGCTACGTTGTTCTTCAAGGCCGATCGGTTTGGGTGCTGGACTTTTTTTTTTTTTAGGTTGATCCTTGTTTTTGTGATGGGTTTTTGTCGCATCTTAGCTTTAGAGCTCATTTTGTTTTGATCCCATGACCAAACTTCTCCTTGCCCATTAGTTTTTTTGACAAATTGCCTGCATATACCAGCCTTGTTCTTTTATTTTCTGTGCGATTGTGTTCTGCTCCTGGTGGGTTGGCGTTGGGGTTTCACTCGTGAGCATGTCACATCGTCGATCACGATTGTGGAGAGGACATCGGCGAGTTCCTCGCGTTTCTCGTTGCAGGTCGTCCATGGAATATTGCAAGGAAGAAGATGATTCACTAAACCATGGGCTGTGGTTGCCGCGCGTGGATGGGATGGGCCATGGAGAGCTGGACGGTTGGAGCCCATGCGCGTGGAGAAGCAGAGTTGGATCAAACTGCAGCGTGGAGTTGAGCCCGATTGTTTGCAGGCCAGCGTGGAAGGCCAAGCTTGGGCCGAGCCTTGCGTGTTACAGGGCCAGTTGGTCCCTCGTGGGCCATGCACAAGGGGAGAGAGAAGTTGGCATTGCTGTAGTCCCACGCACGTGGAGAAAGGGCCAAACTTTAATTATTATGTTTGTTTATTTATTTATTTCGTTTCTTTTAATATTTTAATGATAAAAGTAAACAAAAAACATTTTTCTGCAATAAAAGTTATTGCATCATGTTTGATTTGCTCATGCATTTTATTATTTGCTTGTTTTATTATTTACGTATTTTATTATTTACTTATTTTTTTAATGATAGGCATTATTAATAGTGATTTCATTTTCATGTGCATTGGTCGATAGTCCGATCTCCCGCCCGAGATACGACTCACGATCGCACGTTAAATCGACCGATCCGATCTCATGCCCGAGATACGATCCGTTGATTTAGTTGCATTTTTTTATTAATTCATAAAATACCAAAAAGATTACTTTCCATGTTAGATTGCATATTAGATAGAATTGCACTTTTATGTTTAGATTAAATTGTATTTAGATTATATTAAGTTGCATTTTAAATATAATTAGCATGTTAAAATTAGGTTTTCATGTTTATTTCAAAATAAAAAATAAATAAAAAAACACATATGCTTATCATAGCATGATGAATCTTTCCTTTCATTTCAGGTTGCGTTATTAGGCATTTCATAACATTTAGTTTAGGCACATTGAATTTCATGTCAATTAGGAAGATTACGTGTCATTCATGCATGTTAATTAGGAATTGCATTTTTAGCCATGTTATTAGGTCAAATTTGCATTAGAATTTAAGCCATTTGATGCATGTCATATTAGATTTAGGTTCATGTTAGTACAAGTTCATTTTTTTAAATGTTTTCATATTAGGTTAGTAACGTTTTTTTTTAATTTATGCATTTATTTAATTTCGAATTTCCATTAATAGAACTCAAAAAACAAAAATCATTCATACATCATTTAGATAGTTACATGTAGTTAATTAATTCAGTTAGGTGTCATTGCATGTCTATTTATACCATGATAGAATAATTCATTTAGATTTCTAGGTATCATGTTAGATTAGGTTTTCACATTTAATTTGTTTAATTAATTTCGGATTTCATTTAAATAAATAAGGAAAATGCCTAAAAAACACCTTTTTGCATGTCATTTAATTCCTTTAGTTAAATAGCATGTCATTTAGTCTAAGTTAATTTCATATTAGGTCATGTCATTAGGATTAGACTTTCACGCATTTTCATATTAGTTTAGTTTTCATATTCTAAAGATATTATCCGTATTTAAGGTAATGTTTTAGTTTAAATTAGGGATTAATTTAGTTCCTAGTCTAAATTAGAAGTTATTTAACTATTGATGTTTAGTTTCATTAATTTAGAATTGCATTAGGACAATTGCATATAGGATTAATTTTCCATCACATGCATTCATATAAAAAAAAAGTGAATAGTCTTTTTGTTAATTTGTTTTATTAGGTCATCTTAGTTCATTGCTTTATTTCATTTAGCATTTCCATTGGTGTTTGCGCACTCGCATGATCACCTTGCATGTTAGGGAATGAATTTAAAATCGATTCAAGCTTGCTTGCAAATTATTTTTGAAATAAAAGGAAATAAGTTCTCAAGTCCCCGAATTCAAAATCTCTTGTTCATAGGAGTAAAATACTACTCTCAGTATTTTACATGGGTTTCTAATCGACCCACCACAAATAGATTAGTGGCGACTCCTTTTGAAATTGACTTTGCATGTTAAGAATTGAAACTTAAGTCGTGAATTGGTATGAGCTTGGGAGAGCTCGAGCTAAATTAGGTTTAGCAATCTATTAGCCTAATCCTTAGGTGGTGCACTTTCGGGGAGGTCGCGACACATGTGTATCGATATTTGGATAATATCTTAATCTGGGCAGGATCATCGGCCCATTGAGATAAAAGGCGAAGTTAGTTTGTGATTATTTTGGTGTCGTAAAGCCACAACTGCAGGCTGGGATTTTCTGATGGAGATTGTTGGTCCAGTACAAGAGGACTTTGGGTTGACGGGGAGGCTCAAACTTAAGTACATAGTTAAATGGATGATCAGCATTTTGAGATGTCCCAAGTGAACGGCGGCCGAGGCAGGCGTCATGGGAAGGAGGGGCCGTCCAAAGAGGGACTACGGCGATCTTTAATAGGGCTACGAGTATAGCAATGTTGAATGAACGTTGGGCGGCAGAGCAGAAGAAGGGAAGGCACTGGTAGTAGAATGGTATGCATGAAAGAAAATCGAGTGGTTACTTCTCTCGACCTAACCGGTCTTTGTTAGATAGATGCGGCTCGAGTACTGGAGCTTACATATGCAGAAATGCCGGCTAAGGATTCTCTCTCTCTCGGCATATTATGGGCGACAGTAAGACATTTCTCCTCCCGCTCTGTCAAAGCCTCGCCTCTTTCCTCACGCCGAATCACTGGAGACAATGGAATCGCATTATTGTAATGAGTGAAGGGGTTGAGTTGTCAGGACACATTTGGAGTGGCCCTTGTTCTAGATCGCAGCATATCTTCGCATCATCCATGAGAAAGAAACGGATATTTGCGGAATTATTTTGGAGGAACTTAAAACATGCAAGAATACAATGAAGTATTGATAAGTGCCGACATGAATTCATATATTAAGGTCATCTTTTGAAGTCATCACGATACTCATATACATATATATGCATTAATTTGAAAAAAAAAATTATCCAAAAAAAGTCATAAAATTACTTTATTCCCATCAATTTATCTCTAAACTTTTCAATTTAGCTCATGTAACCATAAATGTTTTCATGGTCTTTTAGTGTAGACCATCTAACTTAAATTTTTACGAAATTACCGACATTATGGTCCAATTATCGTCTATTGTCCTATGTGTCACGATTGATGAGCTGACATTGATTAACTCTACCAATCACATCGTTTTGAGCAACATTTTGACTTTTTTAAAAATGTTTTTTTGTACCTTCTCCTTTTTTTTATTTCCTCTTTTATTTTATTGTTAATCTTAAGATGAAAAATGGCCGGTTGCTGCCGTAACGAGGACATTCCTTAGGGTTTTGCTGTGGGTCTATCAGCGGCGACGAGTCTTACAAAAGGAGAGGGGCTTGGAGAGGCCGTAATTATTTTTGTAGCAGAAATTTGTGTTCATGGAGTCTTAATGAAGGCATTTCTAAGGTTGGTAGTGACGCGGAGGCTACTGCTGACCTTTCGATTGGAATCGGCCTTGACATTAGCTTATGGTCTGATGGCCGCCGTTCTTGGTTGTTCTCTCGCTCTTCAATTTCTTGTTGAGACTTGGGCTTTTGGGGTCTCTTGTTTTTAGAGGAAAAATTACCAAAAATGT
Organism: Melaleuca alternifolia; assembly: GCA_019926035.1. Taxonomy (NCBI): domain Eukaryota; kingdom Viridiplantae; phylum Streptophyta; class Magnoliopsida; order Myrtales; family Myrtaceae; genus Melaleuca; species Melaleuca alternifolia. The sequence continues at coordinate 56,708 of JAGKPW010003074.1, read as the reverse complement.
ATTAAATCTATTACATTTTTGTCAATTCAGTCATTAATCTTTCAATTATATTATTTGAGTCTTAAACTATTTAGCCATTTGGTTATATAGTCTAACCAGTCAATTTTGGCCATAAAATCATTGGCATGGACACCTGTTATCTTACGTGACATGACTAACGCTAATGTAAACAAATTGACTGGATGGACTCAATTGGCAAAACGTGAAAACATCTTGGACTTAATTGACAAAATTAAAAATATTTGGATTGAATTGGTAAAAATGCAATAGATTTATTATTTTTATTTTGGACACTTTTCCCCATCAAATGTGTCTATTTTAACAATTTCATTCCATGTGGTTTTATATTTAAATTAAAAATAAAAAATAAAAAAAGAAAAGAAAAACTGTCCTCGTTCTTTTTTATTGAAGTGAGGAGAATCTTTCGGTCCACTATGAATTTCATAAACCTTGTTTCACGTTAGCATCATGTTCGTGACTAATTCCCCTGCTTCCTGTCGTTCTTTTTGCACACGAAAAGAAGTCGAAGATTAGGCCATCTACCATGCGATGGTCCAAAAAGGATGCTTTAGTATTTGGTATGTCCAAAAAGCATCATAGTAGTTTTTTTTTCTACGTTTTTTTTGTAAATTTAGTTTTCGGAGCGATTATTCGCATGAGAGATCTTCCCACATGGTGATCTATCCTCATCTTATTTGATTGGTTTTATACAACTTAGTGTGATTGATCTCTTAGTAGTGACAATAGTGACTCCGTTTCTGATTCTCACTTGTCATATTAAAGTTATTTTCTTTTTGGTAAAGATTGTCATATTAAAGTTTTATATCACGTTACTTAAAAATAAGGACGAGCCCTCATTTTCTTATGAATCCCGCCATTGATTTCCGCGGATGGCACTATTCTGCACGTCGGTGGATCCTTTTTGGACGAATCAGGCAACGGCGATGTTATACCGGCGGGGCACGTCTTCTCTGGCCAAGTAGCTCTCGCCGAGTTCACAGTATTGGTTGTTCCATCGGAACCCTAAGACAGCAGGCCTATACCATTCTAAGAATTAGATGAGACCGGGATTGACTCTGATATGGATATAAACATGCTATGAATGTGAGGGCATCATCAAAAGTCAAGCTCAAGCCAGTACCCATAATTTTTAAACATGCTTATATGAATATAATTTATATCCCAAGTTGCTTATGAGAAGTATAATATAACGACCACCAAAGATAGATGTAAGTTGAGGGACAGACATGACACAGTGAACACAAAAAATAAAGAGTACAAATTTGCGGACGAAGAGTTTAATCTTTTGACTAAGAGCATAGCCTTTCTGGATTGGAAAAGTTCTGCTACCTTGCCTCCGGGGCATTGTCAGATTGGAGCTCTAGGAAGGTCATTTCACGGGAAACACTTGATTTGCTCACCGAAATTTCCTTCAACTCTGCCAATACGTGATTTATGTCCGGTCTCTGAGTCGCCGTTCATTGGGTGCAAGACACAGCAATCTCCACCACTTTCCAAGCCGAGTTGATGTCGAATTCTCCTTGTATCCTTGGATCCATTATGCTCTGTATATCACCGCTTTCAACGATCGGAATCACCCATTGAAGTATGTGCATGCTGTTGCTGCCATCTTAGGTTCTCATTATTGGAGGTTGGCCCGTGACCAACTCAAAGAGTACGATTCCGAAACTATAAACATCACTCTTCTTGTTTAAGTTTCCAAAAGATTGAAACCTGGAGGGAGGAAAAAATAAACAAATAACGGATCTTTACATCAAAATGAAATCCCAGGGAATGTCAATATATATATATATGCAAATAGAGATCTTGAACTGAACCAAGACAATAGTATTGAGTTATAGCCATTACTCAGGATCAAGGTAGCCGGGAGTGCCCGCAGGACAAGTTGACCCATGAGAGTCACTTTCAGTTGCAAAGGCTCTTGACAGGCCAAAATCAGCTATTTTGGCTCGGAAATCTTCGTTCAACAAGATGTTCGTAGCCTTCAAGTCACTGTGGATGATGGGTGGCTTGCAACCATTATGCAAATAATCCAAACCTGAACTCCTCTCAAAAACCTTATCAACAATGCCAAAGCAATTTTGGAAAGAATCTACTACTGTGGATGACTCATATATGTACCTTGTGCTGCATCCACAGCTACTTGTAGTCTTTTACTCCATGTCAACACACTGGGATGGTCCTCTGTTGGTTGCGTCTTAACTTTACGTATAAGCAAGAAGAGAGCCTTTCATGCTTATTTTAGAGAAGAAAACAGTAGAAAAGAACATAAATATGCACCTGATAAATGTTGGCTTAAATTTCCATTAGCCATGTACTCATATATTAACGCCATGTGATTTGAATCATCACAATATCCCAACAGAGAAACCAAATTTCCATGGTGAACAATCATTAAGAGTTGTGCCTGCAGTATCATGAGTTTGGATCATCATAACGTACACGGAGAACAATCTACGAGGAAGTTCCTGAACGTACATTTATGTGAGTAAGCATAAGCTGAATTTAAAAGGAAAGTTGATTGCATCATGCTATCTAACCTCAGCTTGAAATTCCTTGTACCCTTGCTTTGATGATTCAGAGAGCATTTTCACTGCAACTTTGGTGTTGTTATCTAGTGTACCAAGATATACCTTTCCAAATCCACCTTCACCGATCACTTGTCCAAAGTTCCTAGTGATTCTTGAAAACTCTCTGTACTTAAAAGGTCGATTCTTTAATCTCAGCGTCTTTTCACTAGATTCTGTACCAAAAAGGATCCTATGAGTATTGCAACTACCACATTGTATAGTAGACTTTCAAGGAAAATTACTCCAACTATGTCGTCAACAATTAAAATATATAGGAAGGGTTTTCTGATCCTGTTTCATGATCTATCTTGATGGAGAAGAGGACCAAAAATGAGAAGATTATCCTGGGATTTCTGTCAACTGCCATCAATATTCTAGAATAGACACTGCCACCGATAGAACTTTACCAAAGTAAAAGCAAATTGAAATTATCATCAAATGTAGCATAGATCGAGTGAACAAGACAAGTAAGAAAACTTACTTGCTACTCTTTTCTGTTTACTTAACCAAACTGCAGCCAAAACACCAAAGACAACTACAAAGAAGCCTGAAACTGATGTAACAAATGGAATGAGGATGTCATGTTGTTTCTTTTTCTGCAGGCAAGGATCAGCTAGGCAAAGATTTGCATTTCCTGTCAAACTGCCACAAAGAATGAAGGAGCTGAAGTCAAATTCCTATCAACATTGCGAAATGCTGATCAAAAGTTGGCCTTCGTATTTGCTTTTAAATGTAACTAAAAAAATATGTTGATAGTCCTTCTGGCGTATAAAAGTCACATAAAACTCAAAGAGAGAGAGAGAGAGAGAGAGAGAGAGAGAGAGAGCAGCACCTCATGTTCAAAGTATTGTCCATTGCCCTTTTCTTAAGAGCTTCAGGAATTGACCCTATCAGGTTGTTTCCACTTAAATTTCTGCAAAAGTCGCCATGATTAGAAATTTGTTCACTTTAAATCCATTGGTTTTTCACTTAGACACATTAACTTACAGAAATTTAAGATGTGGTAATGCTTCCAGAGTTTCTGGTATTGCTCCTGTGAGCTGATTGTAGGACAAATCTCTGGCAAATGACTAAGTTTAGAACTCCTAATATCAAGTCAACAAGCTCCATAACCATAAGTAGGATGTTTCTACACAGTAGAGCAATATCTAGACGGCCCGTGTCTCCTCATACACAACCTTAATCATTCAATCACAAGTCGACTCACAGGGAATGCTTAATCATGAGTGATGTGTAGACACAACTAATTCAACCACGGTTATACTTACAAGTATTCCAATCTTGATAGATTTGAAAGTGATGAGACTATGTTGCCCATTAAATTGCTTGAGCTCAATTTCCTGACCATATCAAAATAGAGGATTCTATCATTACCATCTTCATAAAAGTCGACATTTTTTGGTACAACAAAGAGAAGTTTGAGCAATCAATTATCCAGAACGAAAAATATTTAAGGTTCTCCTGATGTAAATGTTTCGACAAGATCATTCAAAATGGTCAATCTCATTTCTTGCGTGGGTCTTCCTACCTAAATTTCGGAGGACCTAACACTTGCTTTGAATGATGCAATTTGGAACAGTCGTCCGATATGACCCACCCCATACATATGGAACAACCCCCCACCCCAAAATAATAAATATATATATATATATATATATATAGAGAGAGAGAGAGAGAGAGAGAGAGATGGTGACTTTTTGGGGTAGGTGTCAACTAAAGGATTAGTATATGAGCTCTGTGCAATGCCATGTGAGGCTTAGGGTGTCAAAAGCTCAATCTATTGAAGTATTGAAGTTCCTATCATGCCTCCTAGAACTAGACAAAAGCGTGACAAAGATATTGGTCAATCTGAGATTTCATCCTAAAAGGTTGCATTCATCCCGTATGTTCTTTCCCATGCGTAAAAAAGGAAAAACCTTCCGATATTCATGACGAATGAGAATTCTTAATAAGTTTCACCAAAAAAATCATTATTATAAAAAAAATAGTGTCAGATGACTTACAGAGATATAATCCTTGGAGGATCTCCATAGCTACAATTCAGACCATCCCATGTGTAATTGCTTGGTAAGCACGGGTCACCTTGCCAATTTTCTCTCTTAATTTGATATGTTGCTTTGATATAATTGATAGCTTGCACTGTGGTTTAAATCACAAAAATGATCTATTATCCAAAAAGAATGATAAAGATTCGAAAAGTGTTTGTGATCACATATGAGTATTACAGACTTTCAACTTTTAAATGACATGTAACTTTTAAGCGCTTCAACTTGAAGACACTTACAAAGCAAAAAGTAGCCAAAGCAGGAGAATTAAGTAGATAGCAGAGTAATACTTAACCACATTTGTTGATCCCAAAAAAGCAATTTTTGCTCAGAGTTAATGAATAGCATAAGACCCACAGTGGAGACTCGTGTTCCTACCATTCCCTAAATCTTAATTATTGACAATGGAATATCTACATAATTATTATTGATGTCAATTGTATTTCAACTGGCGAAAGTGTATGTAGACAATAAAAACATTTAGAAGAATTAAAGCATACCATCATCTTGTGCTGTGGGCACACCTAGAAGACTGCCAACATTATAGCACTCCACGGCATTAAGGATCGGTAGATTCCCGGACTTATTTGTTGATTCAAGTGAGAAGAAGATGAATGGCCCATCAACTGGAGTGGAAACTACAATCATTGGCTTTAAGTATTCAAGGCTCACCGTCTTCATGAATTGACCATCATTCATGGAAATTGTGAACTCCCTTTGCTGGCCACTCATCAGTCTCTCAATCTCCATGAAATGAAAGTACACCATCCATTTGTTTGTGGAGTATGAGATTGAAGGTTTCCACTGTAAATACATGGTTGAATTAGCATTCATTGATCTTTGAGCAGTCTGAAGAACTTCCCCGGGAACCTTGTGCTTATACGCATCATTATCATAAGATAAATCAATGGCAGATATGGTGTTCAGTATGATCCAGTTACAAGTGTTTCGAGCAGTCCAAATCCAGTTTGTTGTGTTTTCTGATTTTTTTTTTTTGGTCAAAAAAAGGTTTGGACGAAGTTGGGACCTCCCTTATTTTGTGTTGGAATGTTTCCTAGGGGGAATGTCAAAACTCTAAATTAGCGATAAATAGGTAGCAAAATGAGTAAAGAGTGGAAGAAAACTACATGATCAATTCCTTACAAATTCGATTCTTATGCGTCAATCTTAAAGAAAGTTCTTGGACAAACACTGTTATCAAATATTTACTCGCAAAAGTGAACACATATTGTGTGTATATGCGAAAGTGACATTCACAAGATTGTGTATAATGATCTCATTACAAAATATTTGAATTATTAATAATTAATAGAACGAAATTATTGACACCATTCACAGAAATTATACGGGAAGAAGAAAAAGTTTTGACATTTGAACATTTCTACAAGATTGTTTATAAGAGAAAAAAAATTTAAAAGATTGGAAATACACCAGAGATAAATAAATTTGTCAATTCATAGATCTATCTATCTATACAAAATACTTATAAGATTTTGTAGGAATAAATGATTTTGATCTATTTAAATTATGAGGTTTTCGTTATTTTATATAATTGCATAAATATAGATTCTAGTTGTGATCACTACCTGAAAGAAACCAAAATAGTAGTAGCTAAAATTCCCCATGCTATGGAAAAATATTCTTGTGAATTTAGAGATGATACATGTACAAGTAACCCTGACTCACTTTATTAGATTAGTATGTAACTAAATAAAGAAAATATTGCTACATGACTTTACATTTATTTGATATCCACAACTTATGTTGAAAAGAAAGGGATTATCTTTTATAACACTAATGACATCTCTAAAATGAGATACTATCGTCAATACTAATTTCAAATTTCCACGTAGTATATGTTTCATATAAGTTTAACGATTTTTTACTTTTATAGTGAGGCTAAGAATAATCATGAACATACTAATAATTTTGCAACAATGTTATTTTTTTTTCCAGAATTGTTCAATGAGTTCTCTTATTATGATAGATCAACTCAGGTTTTTATTTTTATTTTTTATATTTACATATATGTGAAAGTCTAAGTGTGATTTGGATTTTTCAATACTTCAAATAATTGAACTCTAATTTTTCCTAATGATCATTCTGTTTACCTTTTCATTTTTCCATCATTTAGTGATCTTTATGGTACTCTTAGACATCTTTTTTGTTAATTATCTTTCTTGATTATTTTAACCGCCTTTTCTTTTTGTAATTTGTTGATTTTTCGTGGCCGTTTTTTTTTCTTTCTTGACTTTTTCTTGTGTACATGTTATTTATCCTGATTTAGTGGCCCTTTTGGTCGTCTTCACACTTTTGACTTGTTACCGATTGGCCTTATTTTGTTGGTTAAATTCGATACTCCCGCCTTTGATAGTTTGTAAAATAGTAAAATCGCTAAAGAAAAAAATCGAATCTTTCTCTATACTATGATTACCATGTTAAAAATATATTATTATGTTATAGATATATTATTGTGATCCCACATTTATTTGTTTCCTATTTTAATTCCTTAACGGATAATACTCACAATATTATGTGATAATTATTCGATACCCTAATTATCTTCTTGATGGGAGAAGTAACGCGAAGGGGTGCGAACGTGAGTTATAAATAGGGGTCTTCTAAACCAAACCCTTAGGGCTTAAGAAAACACACCATCTGTTTCTAAAGGGGATTAGCTAGAGATTTCCGATCTCTGGATGTTCGACACTTCTGGAGTTACAGGTTCTATATCGAATTTCATCAATGGCTGGAGGTAAGTAAATCTTCACGTTTCCGCATACGGTCTCGATTAAGAACTGATTTGTTCGTTCATGAATAATTGAGACATATAGATTTTTATCTTTATTTATTCTAACATTTGGTATCAGAGCCGTTGTATCTCTGTCTTGATGAAATTCGTGTGAATTTATACTGAATTTTTGGGTGAAATAAAATTTGGGGCTTTTCGGGCTTAAGTGTGAAATCACTGATTTCGGCCAAATTCGGGCGAACCGCGATCCGATTTCGACCATACATGTTCGCAATTATATGGGTAACTAAAGTCCTAAATCAATTCGGCATTCGGATGATCGCCGAAGAACAATTGTGAGGTTGAAATTTCGGATTTTTTAGGGTTCATCTTTTGGGTTTTTGGTTCGATTAAAGGTTTATTTTTTACCGTTTTCGTTGATTCTTGGACCCATGTGGTCGCGCCGGCTTTGGCTACGAAACCCAAAAATTTAATTTTTGTTTTGGGATGAGCTGTCGGAGAAGAATCGTGGAGGAAAGTGGCGGAACACGGCTGAAAACAGAAGCAAAAGTTGAGAAAATCGCGATTTTGGAAGGGGAGTAGCGGGCGCGTGGACTACACTCGCCCGCAGGCCAGCTTTGGGCGTGTGGCTTCCACGCGCCCATTCAGGGCTTTAGGGTGCGTGAGTCCACGTGCCCGCGGCCCACTTCCCTTTTTGTCCCCTTTATTTATCTGCTTTTCAATTTTTTGCCCCCTGCAGACGCTTATTTACCGTTTTACCCCTGTTTGAACCGAATTTTCGATTTTGCCCTTTATGCAGAGTTATTTACTGATTTTCCCCTGATCATATTTAATTTCCTTTTTGCCCCTGTTTTAATGTATTTACAGGTTTGCTCTTATAGCTTATTTACAGTTTTGCCATTATGGTGATTTAATTACTGTTTTGCTATTATATGCAATTTGTGAATATGTATTGTATGAAATTTAATGTCTAGTGATCCGTATATTTTTAATTAATTAGGAGTAGTCACAGCATCCTTGATTAATTAATTTATATACATTAAGTGCCTCCGGATCATATTTAAGAAAGGACATTAATTGTAATTAATTATATTTATATAATGGATTTTATCCCACAGGAATTTCTATTATACTAATATAATTAATTAGGTTGAAATATCATATATTTTTTATTTACCCACAGGAATTGAGAAAATGAATATAGTATGATAGTTTTCTCATTAAGTTATTATGAGTCTATTTAAATTAAAAGCTTAGCCCATAAGCAGTTTTTATGTTATGTGATTCGTATTTTCAATATTTTGCATTGGCAAAGTATGATATTGCTTTAATTAGCCTCAAATTTATGACATAAGCATGTACGTTTGTTATGCAGCTTTACAACCTGTGACTTTTTCTGAATTTAAGAATGATGTTCCCATACTGGATGGTGACAATTATAAGGTTTGGAAGGAATTGATCCTTCTTCAATTAGGGATGATGGACATTGATTATGCTATAAGGAAAGACAAACCACCTGCTCCTACTGATTTGAGCACTGCAGCTGAGATAGCCATTTATGACAAATGGGAGCGGTCTAATCGCCTTAGTGTCATGTTCATAAGGACTAAAATATCTCATACCATACGTGGTTCGGTCGCTCAGCATGACAATGTTATGTTATTATTGGATGACATACATGCGTAGTTTGAAACTTCAGAAAAGGCGCATGCCATGACTCTGATTATGAAGTTTTCATCCCTGAAGCTCACTATTGTAAGAGGTGTGCGTGAGCACATCATGACGATGAGGGACATTGTGGCTCAACTGAAGAATCTTGAAGTTGATATACCTGAATCTTTTCTTATAAATTATATTCTGAACACTCTTCCACAACAGTATGCACCTTTCAAGATTTCTTATAACGCACATAAGGATAAGTGGTCAATTAATGAACTCATGACCATGTGTGTTCAAGAAGAAGAAAGGTTACTTATGGAATTCGGTGAAAGTGCTCATTTGGCAACACAAGGAAGGAATAAGAAGCAAGGCAAGCAGAAGGGGAAAGGTAAAATACCTCCCAAAGCTGACATTAAGAAAGAATCCAAGTGCTTTTTCTGTAAAAAGAAGGGGCACATGAAGAAGGATTGTGTCAAGTTTAATGCCTGGCTCGATAAGAAAGGTAATTCAATTTCTTATGTCTGTTATGAATCTAATATGGCTGATGTGAGTCATAACACATGGTGGATTGATTCTGGTTCTACAATCCATATTTTGAATTCCTTGCAGGGTTTTCAAAACTGCAGGAAGCCAGTGGACAGTGAACAAAGAATCTATTCTGGAAATCAGATGTGTTCGCATGTGGAAGCTATTGGGACATGCAGATTAGTTCTCAATAGTGGTTTTGTTTTGATTTTGGAAAAGACTTTTTATGTACCAAGTTTCTCAAGAAACTTGATTTCAGTTTCTAGACTTGTACCTTTGGGATATTCCATTAATTTTTCAGATTCTACCTTTAATTTGTCATTTAAATCTGAAATTGTTGGAGATAAAATTTTGTTTAATGGTCTTTTTCGAATTAATTTACAAGACAATGCTTTATATAATGCGATGCATGTTCACAATAATGCTAGTATGAAGCGATGTATTGTGAATGAAGATTCCTTTATGTTATGGCATCGGAGATTGGGACATATCTCCATTGAGCGAATTAAGTGATTAGTGAATGAAGGAGTACTTAGTACTCTAGATTTTACTGATTATGACACTTGTGTGGATTGAATAAAGGGAAAGCATACCAACAAGTCTAAGAAAGGTGCCAAGAGGAGTACAGAATTATTAGAAATCATTCATACAGATATTTGTAGTCCAGATATGGACTCATATGATCAGAAATATTTCATCTCTTTCATTGATGATTATTCACGATATATGTATCTCTACTTACTTCATAATAAGAATGAAGCATTGGATGCCTTTAAAGTTTTTAAGGCTGAAGTAGAGAAACAATGCGATAAACAAATTAAGATCATGAGATCAGATAGAGGTGGAGAATATTATGGTAGATACACTGATGGACAAGCACATGGTCCATTCGCAAAGTTTCTTCAAGAGCATGGGATAGTTGCCCAATACACCATGCCTGGTTCTCCAGACCAAAACAGTATAGTAGAAAGAAGAAACCGGACTTTGTTAGATATGGTGCGGAGCATGCTTAGCAGCTCAAAAACTTCCTAAGTCTTTGTGGACTGAAGCTCTTAAGACGGTTGCGTACATATTAAACCGAGTTCCAACCAAGGCTGTCTCAAAGACGCCTTTTGAGTTATTCAAAGGCTGGAAACCGAGGTTGCGACATGTACGTGTTTGGAGATGTCCGTCAGAAGTAAGAGTTTACAATCCACAAGAAAAGAAGTTAGACCCAAGGACTATAAGTGGGTATTTCGTTGGATATGCCAAAAAGTCTAAGGGATACATATTTTATTGTCCATCTCACACCACTAGATTTGTGGAATCGAGAAACGCTAAGTTTCTTGAAAATGACTTGATTAGTAGGAGGGATCAATTTAAGGACTTTGTTCCTGAAAAAGATCATTCATATACTCGACCTTCTACTTCAAGTATAAGATTTGTTATTGTTCATAACGCCCCTTCAGTCCAACCGGATGTTGAACAACCAATTACTGAAGTTCTACAACATGCTGATATTGATATAGCGGATCAAGTTGTTCAGGAATTACCTAAAACTGTCGAACATCTAGTTGAACAACATGCTCCTCAAGAGAATGTTGATGAGACATTAAGAAGATCCACTAGAATAAAGAAATTAGCAATTTCTAGTGATTATATTGTGTATTTACTTGAATCTGACTATGATATTGGAGCTGAAAATGACTCTGAAATGTTTTCACAAGTAATGGATAGTGATGAATCCAATTTGTGGTACAATGCCATGAAGGAAGAGATGAATTCTATAGCATCTAATGAAGTCTGGGATTTGGTTGAGTTGCCTAATGGTGCGAGAGCCATTGGTTGTAAATGGGTCTTTAAAATTAAGGACTCATTAGGCAACATTGAGAAATATAAAGCCAGACTTGTTGCCAAAGGATTCGCTCAAAGGGAAGGAATTGATTACTCGGAGACTTACTCTCCTGTATCTAAGAAAGATTCCCTTCATATAATTTTGGCATTGGTTACCCATTTTGATATGGAATTGCATCAAATGGATGTGAAAACGGCGTTCCTCAATGGAGAACTAGAAGAAGAGGTTTACATGAAACAACCAGAAGGATTCTCTTCTAGTAATAGTGAGCATTTGGTTTGCAAGCTTAAGAAAGCTATATATGGATTGAAACAAGCATCCCGCCAATGGTACTTAAGGTTTCATGATGTTATCTCTTCATTCGGTTTTGAAGAGAATATCATGGATCAATTTATATACCAAAGGGTCAGTGGGAGCAAAATTTGTTTCCTTGTGCTATATGTAGATGATATTTTACTTGCAACCAATGATAAAGGTTTGCTTCATGAGGTGAAACAATTTCTTTCTAAGAATTTTGACATGAAAGATATGGACGAGGCATCTTATGTCATTGGCATTAAGATCCATAGAGATAGACCTCGAGGAATATTAGAACTATCTCAAGAAGCTTATATCAATAAAGTCTTAGAGAGATTTCGGATGAAAGATTGTGCACCTAGTGTAGCACCTATTGTCAAGGGCGATAAATTCAATTTGGATCAATGACCAAAAAACGATCTAGAGAGGGAACAAATGAGGAATATCCCATATGCTTCTGTAGTTGGAAGCTTGATGTATGCTCAGGTTTGCACTCGACCTGATATTGCATTCGCTGTGGGAGTATTAGGAAGATATCAGAGTAATCCAGGTATTGATCACTGGAAAGCTGCAAAGAATGTGATGAGGTATCTTCAAGGTACCAAAGGTCATATGCTTATGTATAGACGGACAGACAACTTGGAAGTAGTTGGCTATTCTGATTCGGACTGGGCTGGTTGTGTTGATTCCCGACAATCAACATCAGGATACATATTTATGCTAGCCGATGGAGCTGTGTCATGGAGGAGTGCCAAGCAAAACTTGGTTACTACTTCTACTATGGAGGCTGAGTTCATCTCTTGTAATGAGGCCACTCCACATGGTGTGTGGATGAAGAATTTCATCTAAGGGCTTAGAATTGTTGATTCTATTGCTAGGCCATTAAGAATATATTGTGACAATTCAGCTGCGGTTTTCTTGGCTAAAAACCACAAAAGTGGTAGTCAAAGCAAGTACATTGACATCAAGTATTTAGCCATTAAAGAACGTGTCAAAAAGAAGAAAGTGGTCATTCAACACATTCCCACTGAATTGATGATTGCTGATCCTTTAACTAAAAGCATGCCACCGATGAGATATAAAGATCATGTGGTTGAGATGGGAATTGGTCCTATCATGTAGACTATTGTCATATTGACAAGTTTATAAAAATTTTATTTAGTTGTGATGTTTTCTCAATTCAGGTGTACACATTCATTTATTATGAGAATAACAATCACTTTTGACCCTGAATAAACGTATGGTTTATTCATTAAGTTATATTATCACATATGAGCTAATTTTGAAAGATGAGATATATGTGATACATGGAAGATAGTATTCGCTTTAACATGACCTATCGCCATGATTCATGTCTTTTGTCTTCAGCTGTAGTTTTATGGATTTAGTTTGGTATTTGTTGATGGAATGTTGGGATCAAGTGGGAGAATGTTAAAAATATATTATTATGTTATAGATATATTATTGTGATCCCACATTTATTTGTTTCCTATTTTAATTCCTTAACGGATAATACCCACAATATTATGTGATAATTATTCGATACCCTAATTATCTTCTTGATGGGAGGGGTGCGAACGTGAGTTATAAATAGGGATCTTCTAAACCAAACCCTTAGGACTTAAGAAAACACACCATCTGTTTCTAAAGGGGATTGGCTAGAGATTTCCGATCTCTGGACGTTCGACACTTCTGGAGTTACAGGTTCTATATCGAATTTCATCAATGGCTGGAAGTAAGTAAATCTTCACGTTTCTGCATACGGTCTCGATTAAGAACTGATTTGTTCATTCATGAATAATTGAGACATATAGATTTTTATCTTTATTTATTCTAACATACCATACATTTGTATTTCAAAATCAATTGATTACCTGATATAAGACTTCAAGCTTAATCCAATGTCGTACCGCCAAATGAGCCGTAAGAATTCAGATCCCAGTCGGCAGATGTCATCATCAAGAGTTCTTAGTTCCAATGCTGAGATGAAGGGCACTCCCTTGCCAGTGTTCACAAGACACACTTGTATATCATCTGCCTGGGACACATACATGATTTTTTCATACACATAAGTTGAGTAGTCCACCGTGGCCCAATAATTAATGTCGATGTATAGGTCGAATGAAGGAGCCTGGTTCTTCCCATCATAGTTCCCATACCGAAATGATGCCCGGATTAGATAGGTGTTGTTCTTGCCTTGATTTGGTCTTAAAGTGTAGCAATTCCTATTTCCATCGGGAAAAATCCTCATATTCTTCGACAATTGTAGAGCATTTTCATATATGAACTCCGTTGATATTTGCATGTTCTTTCCGGAGTCTATGAACCCTTCATCCGTTACGTATGCAATGTTGTTTTGCTTTTCGGTGTATGCATTGGTTGCCCCACAATCGATGCTAACAAAACCTTATATTAAAAAAAAGAAGAAGAAAAAGTCAATGAGACAGGGGTGGTGGTTTTTCCATCCTACTGTTGGAACAAGTTTGCTAAGGTCCCGACAATATGACACCAAATCAAGTGAGAATGAATAATTTTGTTTCATTAAAACCTCATAACTAGACAATAGAATGACCAACATATCTTGACGTCTTAGATGGGGAAAATAACATTGTAAGAAGCTTAAACCACGAGACAGGTAACTGTCACTCTGTGTTTTGGAGATAGGGGAGATAAAAAGCGGGGTCGAGAATGTCCACGAGTTAATTTCTTTGTAATATGGAAGTTATAGTGTTCTCGATTCTTCCCTCAAATTTTCTTATCATCTATCTTCTCTCCTTGTTTCCAAGCACAGCAAGCTAACATAGCAGACCATTTCCAGATTTAGTCACCTACTCACGCCAGAAGTCCTTCAGGTATGCGCGCTTTTCTGAACCTTATGAACTATTTTTCGGACTGCGAATCTTGAGTTTGATATTTGATATATTGAGTGAGTCGATATTTTGCTAGCATTCAATCTTTTAATGTTCTTATTACGCATAAAACATATTCATCACTCAGAGAGAGAGAGAGAGAGAGAGAGAGAGGTACCTGGATTTTGTTGGGCTTGAACCACAAGGAATATTACTGAGGTTAAAGAAGCAACCAGTGCAAACGAGAAGACTCTAATTGATCTCGTCATTGCCATCCAGCAGTGGAGATTGTGGAAGAGAGAAGTCTGACGAAGATATGCATGCACGCCTTACAATAATTGAGCTCTCCATAAAGACAACCCCACGCGGTGCTTGTATTTGACTGAGACCATGGCTACAGCACAAGAAGACCAAGACTTGCAGCTAGGTCTTCGTCAACTTTCGCTATGAGAATTAATTAAACAGTAAATTATGGGATGAGAAGAACACCATTTAAGTCAACTTTCGTTAAAGATTGTATTAGAATTTCACGCAAATATTTAAGTTTGAATTAGTAAAATCAAAAAATTTAAAGTTGAGTTATTATAGGTGTGATAGATTTAGAACTAATCAGCTGATTCATCCCTGCTCTGCCGATGGTGACGGGAGTGACACGATGTCAAACGTCCGAGGACTGAGAAGAACAACGCATGCATGGAGACTTGCCAAGATGTTTCGCTAATGAAGAATGGAGAAGACTTGACTTGCGCGGTACATCCAACGATGCCCGCCCATTGTTTTCGGACAAAACCGTCGTACGAGACAGTAAGGCGTGTTGGGCCATAATTTAGCGAGGAAGCCATGAAGGGTCGGATCGTGTTGGGAATGTGATGGCGACCGGGTTCTTGCTTTGACATGTTCCGCCCACGAGGAATGTTGAACCGGAATATTTTATTTAAACCGAAATACGACTTGATCCGATCAAATCCGAACTTTAGCATATTTTTTGTTGGATCAATTAGTCAATTAAATACTTAGGCATTATAATGCATTTAAATCAGGTCGAACCCAAAAAAGCATACATGTTCATCTTAACTTAAAATAAAAAACATACTTCAGCTGACCTAATCTAATCGGACTTAGATGTTTGTGTTATTCTTTTATAGTGTTTTGAGTCAGGTCAAAAGCATACATCTATAATGTCTCAGGCGCTATCGACATATTTAACTCGGAATTCCTCTTTAATGAACTTTATGTTTTGTGTCACTATGATATTTTATTACTTGTTGCCTAACCCGTAATTCCTCTTTTGGATCTATACGACAAACTAAAGTGCATTTAGAAAACAAAATGAATTTCAAAAATCAAAGTGGGGAAATAATGTTGAATGTGAGTCGTCCGGGGGAAATTAACAAAACGTTCTAAATCTATCGCTGTTGTATCAAAGTTATAATCCTTTTCAGCTATGTTAATTTTTTTAACACTTTTTTATACTTTGCTAATTGAGTCTATCTAATCAATTTTGATGAGGAATTGCTGACATTTATATCGTGCATCTTACATGGCACAATTGATGCATAAATAAATATTTATTATTACAAATTTTCAATTATTATTGAACGTTTTTCTTCTATTTTCCATAATTCTTTCTTTTATTTTCTTTTTCCTACTTGTGAATCGCGAGGCCAATATGTGCTGGTTAGATCTAGGCATTGTGGCCTTGTTGCATGCACTTAAAATTAGTTGGAATTGACTACATTGATAAATCATCAAAATGTTTAGAACTTAATTGGTTAAATTAAAAAATTTATGGCTGAAATTGTCATAAGTGCAATAAATTAGGATAATTGCCAAATAAATCCTCAACTTTTTGCTACTTTGTCGATTTAGTCATAAACCTTTTTTTATGCCAAATTAAGTCATAAACATTTTGCAACTTTGCCGATTAAGTTTTTCCGGCGAATTTTGGCTCGAAAATGCTCACGTGGCGACTACGTAGCGTACCGGACCTCGCCAATGATGACATGGTGATGATTGGACCCCAATTTTTTTTCTTTTTTTTTTCCTTGTTTTTCTAAAATAAAACCTACTTGGACGGCGAGCTCCGGCGGCCGGAGGAGCTTGCCAGCCACTCCAGAGGGCAAGGGAGGCCTCTGCCGCCCTTGCCTATGGCCGGTGAGGGCCGGCTTGGGCAATTTATGACTTGGCAATTTCCCACGTTACTATTATGAGATAGATCTGAACCAACGGTTGCGGAGAATAGGTGCAACGGGGATTCTTTTCTTTCGGCTCTCGTCCTTGTCAATGGCCTTATATGTGAAATAAGTTGGGATAGAACCGAACTCTAATACCATGTTAACTGGTCCAACCTAACATATTATATTTATAGATTGAGGGAGATCACATGTATATAATAATCATATATACTTTGTGGGATACTTTAGCATAAGATTTAAATATTGAGCCATGTCTTCATGCATCCATAGGAGGTTTTGTATTAGTTAGTATTGATTCCACAAATTTTCTCTATAATAATCCCACATTATTAAAATCAAATATATACTTGTCTATGCGACACACCACCAACTCAGGCCTTAGAGCACAATTAAGTCTAATTAATTAGGCGACATGACTACCTACTTTGAAATCAAGGAAATGACGCACTTGGAGTAAATTTAAAAGTTCATTTGCTCCTGTTATTATTCTTAATTGACCCCTGATAAGATTGTCTATGCGACACACCACCCACTCAGGCCTTAGAGCACAATTAAGTCTAATTAATTAGGAGACATGACTACCTACTCTGAAATCAAGGAAATGACGCACTTGGAGTAAATTTAAAAGTTCATTTGCTCCTGTTATTATTCTTAAGTGATCCCTGATAAGATTGTCTATGCGACACACCACCCACTCAGGCCTTAGAGCACAATTTAGTCTAATTAATTAGGAGACATGACTACCTACTCTGAAATCAAGGAAATGACGCACTTGGAGTAAATTTAAAAGTTCATTTGCTCCTGTTATTATTCTTAAGTGATCCCTGATAAGATTGTCTATGCGACACACCACCAACTCAGGCCTTAGAGCACAATTAAGTATAATTAATTAGGCGACATGACTACCTACTCTTAAATCAAGGAAATGACGCACTTGGAGTAAATTTAAAAGTTCATTTGCTCCTGTTATTATTCTTAAGTGATCCCTGATAAGATTGTTTCATTCAGTATCTTTTTACTTGCCTCAATTATGCCCGATTTATATCATGTTGCAGGATTCTATCAAAAAGCAAAGAGAAGAGAGAATTCATATTCTCTTTTCTTTATAAGCAATCCACGTATTTCTTTCTATGCATTTTACATATTTCCTATTCACGAGCATAATTAATAACGGTGAAATTTTCCTATGCATGATGTTAAACCAGCGAATGAACAATCGGAGATAATAACGTTGTCTGGGCATGCACACCCGATATCCCATTGATAATATCCTTCCTTGCGGCTGATCATAATGCACCACTTCTCACGACATGGTTCAGAGAATTAGCAAAATTAATTAGGCCCTCAATCCAATTGCATGGGACGCAATCTCTTTCATTATGGAAGCAAAACATCTTGCCCCATGATTCACGTGCATTTCTTGCTCCTTTTTTTGGGGCCAAAAGAATCCCGAGTGCTTGTCTTGAACAAGAAAAGCATGGACCAACTTACACGATGCCCCGCTTCAATGATGCACATCACACTGCCGTTAAAGAAATTGAAAGAAAAAGACTGCAGGACTAAAAAGGGAGTTTTGCTTTCATATTTCTAGGTTGAAAAGATGCCAAAATCCCTTTTTAAAATAGTCTTTAACTTATTGGATGTATATTATTTAGTTGTAAACTCTTCAATTTTGTTGAGTAGTCTTAAATTCTTACACGAAACAATTCAATGTAGTCTTGTGGCCTACTACAGCTAAAAATTACTAATGTAGCGTTCAGTCATCACCCATCCTATGTAGCATGCTAATAAGGATTGCTTTGCTTGAAATGATATCTTACGTAGATCGTTACATGAGCTATTTCTAGCGGCAATTGGCTGAAAAGCTTATGCTGGAATTTCATGTAAAGGTTAGGACAATATTGACAAAATTGAATAATTCATGAGAAAATTGACATCCATATAATATGTTTAGGATTGAATTAATAATTCTTCTCATGATTTTTCCATTCAAA
The DNA here is from genome assembly GCA_019926035.1 of Melaleuca alternifolia. Lineage (NCBI taxonomy): Eukaryota > Viridiplantae > Streptophyta > Magnoliopsida > Myrtales > Myrtaceae > Melaleuca > Melaleuca alternifolia. Next base: position 37,967 of record JAGKPW010003074.1, on the reverse strand, counting down.
AAAATATTTTTATCGTGGGAAATAGTTTTATTTTGCAAAAAGGAGAAGAAAAGTAGGAATGTGAAAGCGGGATCATCCATAGTTAGCTCTTTTGTGATGATGCAATGTTATGATTTTGGTGTTATCATTGACAGAGTAATAGTTATTAAACTATCGCGAATTAAGATTATTAAAATTCCGGTGCTTCTTTTTATGATTAAACACAGGTTTTATTCTCTTCTTCTGGAGGTCATCCGGAGAAGAAGGGTGATTATTAATTGTTAGTCATATCTGATCAGATGGATTCTTCTTGTGCTAACACATTATGCTTTATTATAAAAAAGAAAAAAAATGGCAATGGATTGAACGCATCTTAACCCCATCATCTCTTATGAGACAACAACATTATCATTGCTAATATTTTCTTTATATTCAAGAACTGAGATATAGTCAGTATGATGTATTCCTTTCATCTAGCAACCATATATCTTCTTTTTTTCGATGTTCATTTGGAATCGTATTTTTATTTCGGTATAAATGCTACCGTTTTTCTTCAAAATGTCAGGGTTAGAGCAACACTATCGATATTTTTGAAATTTTATGTGACTCTTATGTTTAAGTATTTCCATGGAATTCTTCTATTATTTCTATCTTAATAGCATAATAATGGAGTTAACTACATATATCTATGATGGACGAATAGATCGCGTAAACCCCATGGACAATATCTATAACCACGACACGCTTATGACGTGCCCCCGTCACGATGGCCTTATGAAAAGAAAATAATCTCTCCGAGTCAATAGAGTCGATCATATGGGAAAATCTTGTGGGGTTCCTGGAAAAAGTAAAATGTGATTCGTGCATTGTTCGTCCAGAAGCGAGAGAAAGACAATATGATAAGCGTAGACTTGGAAAGTTCTTTATGGTTTACCGGTTTTAGCAGACAAAAGCAAAGTTTTTTTTTTCCCGGAAAATGATGTGGGGATTGAAAAAAAGAGTGCCACAGCTCTTTTACCACTTGCAAGGAGATAAGAAGACGGTAAAATTACTTAAAAAGTCGTAAGTTTGTTGTAGTTATACCAATTTAACTATAAGCATTGTAATTTCATTAATTTAATAGTAAATATTTTTATGTTTTGTCGATTGAGTTAATTTGGCTAGTTTTGGCTGGAAATCATGGACGCAGACACCATCCGTCATGTCTTGACATTTTCTGGTAAAATTTTTAATTTTTAATTTTTTTTTATATTTTATATTCTTCTTTTTCTTTTCTTCTTGACTTAGGGCTGGTGAGGGTGGCTTGCTGACCCTGTGGGCCTCATTCCCATTGCTCGATTTGGGCAAGCGTGGTCGTCGCAACCCTCTCTGACCCAAAATTGGGGGAAAAAGAAAAAAAAGTAAAGAACAAATAATAAAAGAAAAATTATTATAAAAATTAAAAAATTATTAAAAAACGTTCATGTTAGTATTGATTCTTTTGAGCATTGACAATCTGATTAAGCCTTGGATTCTAGAATTAGGCTCGTCATTTCATTTTGCTTCGTCCGAAGAATTAATGCACAACTTTATTGTTAAAAAGTTCAAAATGCTTTTCTTGATGATAGTGTACCTTTGGATATCATGAGAAAGAGTGATGTTAACATAAAAATTCCTAGCGAGTATCAATGACGGTAACATATTATTAGATATGTTCCAGGACTCTATAGAAATCCAATCTTTATAAGTCAATTAGACAGCAAAACTATTTTTAGGGATAACTTTTGGGAAAATAGCTAACGGTGCTTTGATTGTAGCAGGGGGAACAAAGTCAGGAATGATGTACATGACTAAAAGCAATAGACAAATCATAGAAGTCATGAATAGAAAGCAGGTTCCAAATTGTAACACCGCAGACTTGGACACATGAGGGAAAAATGAATGAAGTTGTTAGCATCTAAGGGAAAAAATTGCTTGATCTAAAGTCCATAAATATTGGTGGGCAAGCAGAAATGTGATGGTTTTTCAAAGATTGGGAGGATATCAAAGAAAATAAAATTAGAATACGTGCATAAAAATGTGTGAGAGCCAGCCCCTATTCAATTCCTTGGAGGCTTGCACTATTATATCACGTTTTTGATGATTTCACTAGAAAGGTATGGGTCTATCATTTGAAACATAAATCTGATTGTGTTTGTTATTTTTAAGAGATGGAAAGATAAAATGGAGAATGAGACTGGCTTAAAGATTAAATGTGTTGCAAAAGCCAATTGAACAAACAATAAAATAGATCAATTAAGAAAATAAATTGAACACCAAATTTACGTGATTTGGTCATAATTGATCTATATCCATGGGAGAACAATACTGAATTTATTATAGATCAAGCGATAATGGAGATTGTAATCACACGTGAGTCACTCAAGCACTCTCAATATTTCCCAAGCCCTACCTACACAAAAAAAAAAACCCGTTAGTGTTTTGTCCTTGCTGGCCCTAAGTTCAAGGGAAAAAAGGAAAAAGAAAAGAAAGGAAAAGAAAAAAATAGTAGAATATGAGAGCGTGAGTTATTAAGAGTCAGTTCATGTTGGGAATGCGACGGTGGTCTGATTCTTGCTTTTCATCTTCCGCCGTGTCTTCTCTGCCTATGGGCAGCTTTTCTAAATCCTAACCCTACCTCGACCAATATGGTGTTGCAACCTCCTGTCCCCACATAAACTTCCCCAAATTTCTCTATAGAACATCTCCCTTTCATTACAGTTATCAACACTGTTTCGTTATCTACGAATCGATGTTTTTTTCTAATCCCTTTGCACACCCTCATACCCTTGCCTAAGTTCTTGATACAAACCCATTATCCATTATTCTCACTACACACCCACAAACCAATGTTCGAGAAAGCTATACTGTGAAAATCCCGCACATCAGACCTTCGATTTGAATGGAGTGATAGATAAGGTGCTATGCCCAAATCCTGATTTAAAGAAGATGGAGGAATCTGAGGAGGAGAATATCTGACTAGCAGCTCTGTGTAAAAAGCTCGGGGGCTTATGGAACCAAAAGCAAGTCGTGGCTCTGGATGAAGACATATCTATAGAACGAATCAGAGAATGCAAGTTATCTTTGATAGGCCAACTTTACCAAAACCCAAAGGTAAATATTCAGGCATTCCAAACTACGATGCGTAAAGCATGGAAGATGGAGAATGTTGTAATATCTTTGATTGCTCCTGGGGTTTTCGAGTTTAAATTTAGAAATGAAGAAGATAGGAGGAAAGTTTTAGAACAGGGCCCATGGTCCTTTGCGAACCACCTGTTATTGATTCAACCCTGGAAACCTAACACACCCCCTACTTGTTATAATTTCACTACTAGTGAATTTTGGGTGCATATCTGTGGGTTACCCACATAATGTGTATCAGAAAAGGTGATCTCAAAAGTTGCAAGTAAGATTGGTAAATTATCTGCTATCAGAATTGAATCAAGAGGGCTTTCGGCCTTTGAAATTGCTAAGGCAAAAGTGGAAATCGAGTTACAAACTCCTCTGGTACAAGGATCAATTTTCAGTAATAAGAAGAAAAATCTATGGCTGGATTTTAGGTATGAAAGACTACCTCACTTTTGTTACGCTTGTGGGAGAATTGGCCATTATGCTCAACATTGCACTGAAAAGCCTTGTACTGATGAAACTTTTGAAAATATGGAGAATATGGCTTACGGCTCCTGGTTAAAGACAGAGGCAAGTGAGAGTAGCCCATACTGGAAGCTATTCTATGGAAAGACAATAGAAGAGTTGATGGAAACAGAGGAGATACCTGAAACTCCAGGAAATTCGGGGCAGATGGTGATATATAAGAAGCAAATGATGGACAATGATGCTGCAAAAGGGAAAACAATTGTTTCTGAGGACAACCCTGAGAATGATGCAGAAGGAATGATGTTAGACTCATATGTACATATGCAAAATGTTTCAGAAATTGGTGGAGGAGGCAATATCTCGAATTTCCTAGCTGTGGGAAATGGGAAAAGGAGTAAAATATCCAAACCTTTGGCAAACAAGCGTAAAAAGAGATACTTACCATATGAAATGCAGGTGGGTAATAAAGTTGACTTGGATGAGTCACAATTACTTGAAACACAAATACAAACTGAGGAGGAAATTTTCAAAAGGGTTTTAGTGGCTTGCCCAAAAAAGCCGCGGGGGTATAAATGAGAATTATATGCTGGAATTGTCAATGTTTAGGCTCACCCTTGACAATCCAGGCCATCAGAGCTCTAGTAGCTCAAGAAAAGCTTAACTTTCTTTGCCTATTGGAAACAAAAAATAGAGAAGAAGTAATAAAAAGAATGCAGAGAAGACTGAAATTCCATAACAGCTTCAGAGTAGACCCTGTTGGGTTGGCAGGTGGAATAGCCCTTTTCTGGAATGAACAGGTGAATATCCAAATTGAATTTAGCTCTACAAATGTGGTTGATTTACTATGTGAGATGGTAGAAAACAAGAAAACAATGCGTGTTACATTTATACATGCACCTACTAGTTTTCAAGAGAGACTGAGATTATGGGAGCAAATTCAGCAGATAAGTCAGTTAAATCAACACCCCTAGATTTGTGTAGGAGATTTTAATGAAGTCTTGTACCAATGGGAAAAGATGGGGAGAAGAGGAGTGGAGATGTACAGAGCTAGAGCTTTCCAAGATTTCTTAAATTCTTGTGATCTAATGGATGTGGAAAGTAAAGGGTGTTCCTACACTTGGGATAATAACCGTGAAGGTGATGAACTTGTCAAAGAAAGATTGGACAGGTTAGTGTGTACTATGCAATGGAGAGTGATGTTCCCTGAAGCAACAGTGTATGCCCTACCAGCAATAGGGTCAGACCATAGCCCATTACTACTAGAGATGTTCCCCATGATTCGAAAAAAGAAAAAACAATTCAGATACAAAGCCTTCTGGTTAGAAGACGAGGAATATGAACAAATTGTAAGCAACTCTTGGAAGTCAAATCAAGAGCAGCAGGAGGATCTTCTAAGCAGATTAAAAAGAGTTAAAGATAGCTTGGCTGTCTGGAGTAAAAGAAGATTTTCAAATGGGGAGGTACAGATTGCTAAACTGAAAAAGGAGATTCAGGCGATAAATAATCTGCAAGGTTTCAGCGAAGAACATAGCAAATTAAAGGGCCTTAAAGATGCAGTGGAGAGGCTATGGAGACAGGAAGAACTTTATTGGGGACTGAGATCAAGAATACAATGGCTTAAGTAGGGGGACATAAACACAAAGTTCTTCCATGCAACTACTATTTAAAGAAGGCAAAGGAACCGAATTCTAATGCTGAAGAATGATAGAGATGAGTGGTGTAGGGACACTAACCTCCTGCAGGAGATGACTGGCCTGTTCTTCAAGGAGCTTTATACAATAGTTGGGCCAAGAGACTTCTCCCCTGTGATTGATCAGATTCTGCCCATAGTCACTGAGGAAATGGATGCAGCTTTAGTGGAGGAAATTACAACGGAGGAGATTAAGAAAGCTGTTTTTCAGATGGGAGCCCTGAAGGCACCGGGACTCGATGGGCTTAATGGGAAGTTCTTCCAATATCATTGGAAGGATATACAACAAGAGGTGATCCAAGAAGTTAAAAAGTTTTTTAGTTCAGGTTACCTTCACCCAGAGATGAATCAAACCCATATTACTCTTGTTCCCAAAGTACAAAATCCAGAGAAGCTTGATCAGTATCGACCCATCAGCCTGTGCAATTTTTCCTACAGAATAATATAAAAAATTATGGCAAACAGGCTTAAAAAGTGGCTCCCAGAAATTATCTATGAAGAACAAAGTGCTTTTGTTGGTGGCAGACAAATACAGGATAATATATTTATCTTTCAGGAAGTCCTACATCAACTGAAAATCAAGAAAAGAAGAAGCAAATTCCAAGCAGTGCTTAAAATTGATATGAAAAAAGCCTATGATAGGGTGGAGTGGGATTTTCTTGAAGCATGTATGCTTAAGATGGTCTTTCATGAGAAATGGGTCAATTGGATTATGAAGTGTATCTTGATAGTTTCATATAGTGTTAAAATGAATGGTGAAAATTTACCATTTTTTCAGCCTTCACGTGGAATTAGACAAGGTGATCCTATTTCTCCCTATTTATTTATTATATTGGCAAATGCTTTATCTGTATTAATGAAGAAAGGAGTCGAAAATGGGAGCATAAAAGGGATAAAACTCAATCCTAGATGTCCAACTCTATCTCATTTGATGTTTGCTGATGATCTAATTCTGTTCATGGAAGGGAAATTAGTGGAGTGTCAGAACGTGTCGGCTATTCTGAATCAATATTGTTTTGCCTCGGGGCAAACTATTAACCTGAATAAGTCGGGTATGTTTTTCAGTCAAAACTACCCTACTGAGTTAAGGCGGAATATGACAAATGAAATGAGAGTTGTTGAGATACAAAAAATGGGTAATTACCTGGGAATCCCATCTAACTGGGGTGGCTCAAAGAAACAAATGTTCTCTTGGATTGTAACTAGAGTTAACAAAAAACTAGAAGGCTGGAAAGAAAATTTGCTCTCAAAGGCTGGCAAGGAAATACTTTTAAAGACTGTAGTGCAAGCGATGCCTCAATATGCTGTGTCAATTTTCAAGATCCTCATTTCCATTTGTCGAATTATTGAGAAGAAAGTGGCTGAGTTTTGGTGGAATTCAGCTGGAAATAAGAAAGGGATGCACTGGAGGAATTGGGAGACTCTCAAACAGAGGAAAGATAAATGAGGATTAGGTTTTCGTGATCTTATGTCGTTTAATCATGCAATGCTGGGGAGACAAGCATGGAGGCTTGTTCAACAGCCCAATTCTCTTTGGGCTAAAATTTTTAAAGCAGTATACTTTCCAAATATTGACCTACTACATGCAAGGAAGAACTCTAGAGCTTCATGGGGATGGAGAAGCTTACTTGTTGGCAGGGATGTTATTAACAAATCATCCCGTTGGGTGGTGGGAAATGGGCAGAGGATTAACATCCGATCAGATAAATGGTCATCAAGAGGCACAATAGGTGGTCCTGCAAACAAAGATGATCCGAGTCAAGTGTCAGAAGTAATAATCAAGGGGGAGTCTCAGTGGAATGAGCAAAAATTGTCAGAATGCTTTGATGAAGATATTGTACAAGAAATATTATCTATCTAGTTATGCTATGAAGAACTAGCAGATTATTAGTATGGGAGAACACAGCAAATACGTAGTTCACTGTCAAAAGTGCTTATAACGCAGTCATGGCACAACAAGAGAACTATCATAATCAACAAGCATCTTCATCTTATAGCATTCCAAGAGAATTATGGGGGCGTATCTGGAGTGCAAAGATTCCACAGAAGATTAAATTCTTCCTATGGTAGGCTTGTCAAAACGCCCTTGCAACAAAAGACAGCCTGTTCCGCAGGAAAGTGGTACTAGACAACCTATGTCCTATATGCCAGAGAAGCCCAGAAACAATTGAACATACTTTCCTACTCTACTCCTGGACAAAAAAGGTTTGGCTTGATTCGTCTCTCAGAGTCACAATCAACAGGGTCAACATTAATCGAATGGAAGACTGGCTGTTTAGGTTTAAACATACCTCAATATCCTTCGATTTTTTGGCAGTGCTTCTATGGCGGATGTGGAAAGCCAGGAATGAGTTTGTGTTCCGTGCCCAGAAACCAAACCCCGAAATGGTTGTGATCTCTACAAGGGTGGAGATGGAGAACTATCAGAGATGGGCGACAAAGAGTACAAAGAAAGTTAAAAGCCAGAACAACCCACCTGCTCGATGGGTACCTCCCCCACCGGGAACCCTGAAGCTCAACGTCGACGGCTCTTTCGACCTTGAATCAGGCACAGGAGCGATAGCCTGCGTGTGTAGAGACAGTAGAGGAATTATTTGTGAGGGATTTGCAAGATCGGTGCGAGTTTCGTCAGCGATTCAAGCGGAAGCGGCAGCCATCGCGGAAACCCTAAAATGCTATTGAGGAAGACACGAAGAGAACTAGCTTCTGGAAACAGATCACTTTGATCTGGCAAGGGAAGCGAAGGAGCAGATCAGATGCTATGGGAAGCACATGCCCTTATCCGAGAAGCCCAAGCCCACACGTGTGTCTTCTCAAATCTACAAATAGCCCATTGCTTTAGAACCAAAAATGGTGTTGCAGATTGGGTTGCAAAAGCCCAAAGACTTAATTTGCTAACTAGAAACTGGTTGTTATACCCCCCAGGTTGTTTAGGGGATTTAATTTGCGCTGAATCATGTGAACAATATCATAGTGTTTCTCATGAGATGAATATATGAAGGAAGTTTTATGAGCAAACCAAAAAAAAAAATCTTCTGCCGTGTCCACCACAATTGAATTCACAAGGAGATTGAGAAAAAGGGTCGGCTTCAATCACTTCTAAAGCATCATCTTATAGTACATTTCCTAGAAACTTGATTTAATTTGGCATATCAGGAAGTAAACTGTGAATTGCTTGACTAGCCCTAGAAAAAGAAAAGAAAAGAGCTTACTTAAATTGGACGAGAACTTCATCTAATTCTATTCCAAGGAATTATCTTGTCTATATAAACGGATCAAGAAAATCTCGTTCACTGATTCTATATATCTTTAAACTTCACTCTTACCGACCCCCTCTCCCCCAACCCCCCAATTTTTTTTTAACTCTTTAGATGTGTTCTAGTGTAGACAGATTGGTGGAATATAACGAATATAAATTGTTATCATAGGATGCGATTATCTTTCATCAACATGCCAATCCTTGTTATCACCAAATTGCTTGTGACGATATCTTTTCATTGAGACAATTCAGGCATTTTACACTCAAGTTCTTCAATTGTTGCATGTTGTTGTAGATGCGGTATAGTTAGGACTTACACGACCTGTCTGCAGACTATCGCGACCTAAATTCCGCCCTTTAGGGAGAGGAAAGATTAGGTTTAGAGGTACTTGCTCTCGATTCTATGATCTCGAGCTCGGATTCTCCCAAATCCATACCTCGCGTGACGTTTGGCGTTTTCAAATTTTAAGGTTATTTAACAACTTAAAGTATTCTTAGGAGTCGCCACTAGCCTATTGGGGTCGGCTAGAAACCGATCAAGACGCGGGAGTGTCGTCTTGATCTCTACGTAACCAGAGATTCTAAGTTCGGGAACTTGTTTACGCTAACATTTCTATTAGCGCCCTTTCGGTACCTAAAATTGATTGGTTGGTTGGTTAACCTAGATGTTTGCATGCATGCTAACATCACCTAAAAGTCTAGTCCACTAGTGTTTTGATGTCAAGCTCTAAGAACTTATTCAATTGATTCATTTTAGAAATTTTTTTTATTGATTTTCTGATTTTTTTTATGATTTTCAATTGACTTTCTAATTCTTATGATTTCCTAATGATTTTATAAATTTTTTTATGATTTTCTAATGATTTTCTGATTTTCTTTGATTTTCTAATGATTTTCTGATTTTTTTATTTTATAATGATTTTCTGATTTTTTATGATTTTCTAATGATTTTCTGATTTTTTTATATTTTCTAATGATTTTCTATTTTTTTATTATCTATTTATTAGTTGTTTATTATTCACGAATTTTCTAGATTTTCAACATTTTTTAGATGTTTATATTTTTTATTACTTTTTCGGATTTTTTTGTTATTTTACTTTCTATTTTTCTGATTTTCTATTATTTTCTAATTTTTATTATTCATTTCCTATTTTATGATATTTTATTATTATTTATTAATTTTCTATTAACTATTTTCTATTTTCTAATTTTTATTTCATTGGATTTTCTATTATTTATTATCTATATTCTAATTTTTTATTACTTTCTGAATTTTCTATTATCTATTTTCTGTTTTCTATTTTCTATTTTATTATTTACTATTATCTATTTTCTGTTTTATATTTCTTCATTATTTTCTAATTTTCTGTTATCTATTATCTATTTTCCGATTTGTTTATTATTTTTTCTAATTTTCTATTATTTATATTTTCGAATTTTTTTATTTTTTATTCTTTTTTATTTTTTATTCTTTTTAAAGGGTTTCGGACCGGGTTAAAAGAACCCGGCCCGAAACAACCCGGACCTTAATGATCCGGGTATTTCGAGAATGGGCTGGGTGCAAGGCCCAGCCCATTCTTATTTTTTAAAACGATTTTTTTAATCTAAATTTCGGCCCAATTTTTTTCTTTTATTTCGACCCATTGTTGCTATTTCTTCCTTTACTATTTCGGCTGCCCATTTTCTTCCTCTTTATTTGTGTATTGCGCCGGCCCATTTCTTTTATTTAGCCCATTTTTATTCTTTGATTTAGTTTTTTTTTCTTTTATCTTTTTGATCATTTTCAGTCCATTCCAAATTTCAACCCATTTCTCTTTATTTCACTTACCTATTTTCTTATTTCTGTAATTTGCCTTTTTTATTCTAAGCCTTGCCTCTTCTCTTTATTATATATTTTTATTTTTATATTTTGACCTAACTCACTACAACATCACACGCAAGTTAATTTTTCTTCCTTCAAACAGAAAGATCATCTTCAACCGAATGGTGTTGATTACAATTCAAATGACTCAAAACCAAAGACGATGACTCTTCACCTCGACATTTCTCTACATTTTTACGGTGGTTTATGATTTTACTAAACAATAGACTAGATTCGCTCATACAACAACAACAACAACAAAAAAAGAGTTCATCACTAACACGTAGATTTTAATGCTAAAATGAACCTAGAATGGAGCCCAAGACACATCCGCGATGAGCAAACAAGACTCCTTATCTAGAATAAACCTATCAGAAAATTCCAGAATCAAACTAATATGTATACGACATCAAATCAACACAATCACGGCAAGTCTAAACTTCCAGACTTAACAACGTACCAGAAAGATAATAAAATCCCTACTCATTCTATCGGCAAAAATCATTGAGACTCAATTAAACGACTAGATGAAGGCTTACCTGTAAAGATAAGAGGAAACTTAAGAAGAAAACCGGCGTTGCTGAGAAGTTCCAATCAGCGATGAAGGTCCACGATGAAATCTTGAACAAAAACCACCGAGGAGCTTGAATCTCACGAACTTCTTCAAGAGTCTTCAAAAGTCCAACAATAAAAATACAGAGAGCTTGAATCTTCGAACCTCAGAGAGCGAGAGGAACTGATAGCGAGGGAGTGAACTCTTGAGAGAGATGGGCAAGCTGTGGGAAAGGAGAGGCGGACGAAATTGAAGACCGAAGGAGAGAGGAGCTGATGGCCGAGAGGAAAGGAGAGAGGATCAGCAGCTGAAGAGAGTGTTCGTGAAGGAGAGAGGGATGCAGCGAGAGGGAAGACGATCTATGAGGGAGAATGCGTGCAGAGAGGGAGAGGGAGAGAGAGAGAGGAGAGAGACGACGGCGATGGAGGGAGGAGCGAGACGACGGCGATGGAGGGGGCGATTGTCAGAGAGAGAACCAGCCAAAGGGAGGAGGAGAGAGCTCGCCTCAGGGAGGAGAGAGAGAGAGCTACTTGAGAATCCCGAGAGCTGCCTCCGAGAGAGGGAGCGCTAGAGAAAGAGCTCCTGTTTTTTTTTTTTTGCTTTTTTCCCTTCTTGCGTGCCCAGATGCAGCGTGAAGAAGAAGCCCCTCAAGAGGAAAGGTGGGTCCCCCTTCAAAAACCCTCAAAACCCTCTCTTTTAGAAGCCTCCCTCTAACAAACTTTTTTTTCTTTCTTTTTCCTTTTTTTTTAATCCAATTCAACCATGAGCTCGTGAAGATGGGCCGACTCCTCTCCGTGAGCTCGTGAAGATGACGATCCAAGTGAGCCACGGGCCCTATGGGAAAATGTATTGAAACTGACGTGGACTTTTGAAAATTCAGCTCATGTGGACCTCGACCTCATTATTTTTTATTATATTCCTATGAAAGAAACTCACTTTAATTAATTTTTCTTTAAAAAACTAAAATGTATTGGAATAGCAAAATTTAAGTGTTAACACAGACTACAAACCAGTGTCAGCCTAGTACAATATATTAAGGATGAGGACATTATCGTGATAATTATTCTGTACGCTATAATCGATACTTATGAAATCTATCGTTAAAAAAATAGTTGAGGAGCTTTTCTCAAGAATAATGTTCATTGAAACTGATATTCTTATAGGTAAGCCTCTCGATTACTTCATATAGTGGGGAATTACTCTCATTTTGAGCCGAGTGTCAAAAGGAAAACCGACACGATACGTTTTGTGCATATTGGTCATATTGCTTATTGGAAAAACTGATGATCTCTGCCTGAAATTCGTTCTTTTTACGGATTCCAAGCTTCACGCAAGGACAAGATGGCTTCCCGTACAAGATTCGGTTTGCAATTGGCAAGCCATTCTGATTTTTATAATTTTCTTGAAACGAAATGAGTATGTCACATTGATTGGGGTAGACTCGGCTGCCATCTTGCACATCCATCGACTTATTTTATACGCTCCTTGACTTTCATGATTATGTCACATTCGTTGGGTGCATCCTTGCTGATGCTGGTGGGAGCACGAAAGTTTCTAAGCTCATATTATACAGTACTAAAGGTTTGCCAACATCCATAAATTATTTCAAAGAAATTAGGTTGCCTACTAAAATTATGTGATATCGTGGACAAAAGCTGCTTACTCATATATATAATGGGGGTTGACATCAACAATTGACGTTTATATAATCTAGTTTCTCGGTCCATAATTTTTTTTCTCCTGTTTTCCTTTTGGTAATGGCAAGCACTTAGATTCAAGTGGGATCACTATCGTTTTTACTTGTGCTACTGTTGACCTACGAAATATGGAGCAATCCGCGGTAGTCAGAAAAATTATATAAAAAAAATCACAAATTTATATGGTCGTACCTATTCAATTCAAAACTTTTTATTTGGCTAATTTAATTATAAAACTTTTTAACAATTTACTAATGTTATCAATCTAATCAATGTTAACTGGAAAATCGTGATGGAGATGTTGGCCATCTAAGTAGCATGATAGATATCGTAATTTGCTCACACTCAAGCCATACGCCAACTTGAGCGACACATTATTAAAATACAGCATATACAATTCTATGCTGGTACAGCTCGAGCTAGTCAAACAGAGACTCACCCATTTGCCTAAACCGAATGATGACTCACTGATCGACACCCTATTGGCGCAATCACCTTATTTGGCTAACCTTTGTGAAGTTTTTGTAGAACCACCGCCAATGTACTAAGCGTGAAAATATTATTTAGGGAGGCAGAATAAGGGCCTAAAAAAATTTGAATTCAGGACCTCATGCTCTGATACCATGTGAAGTTTTATAGGATCACTATCAACTGCCTTAAAAGCTTAAGCCGTTAGGTGAAGACATGTATTTATATTTAAGTACTTTCACAACCTTGAGTTGATAGCCACCTAATTTGTACAAATTGCCCATGATAGAACCTTAATTTATTCAACCCCTAATCTTGCCCTAATTGCAATTCAAACATTTTACTAGCACAATCAAGCTATCATTCTCTACTAAAGTAGTTAAACAATCATAACTAATGATTTTTGACGGAAACTTACGTCTCGGTTCGTGCAACCTAAGGCAACGTCAATGACGACTCGCGGCGAGCTTGCAACATCGCGGAACTTGTGCAACGAGGGCACACCATGGCACGGCAGGTCGGGAGTATTGTTTTGGCGAAGCTCTGACGATGGTAAGGCTTTGGGGGAGGCTGGACAAGGCCGGGATTCAACTCTGACAAAGCACTGCTGAGGTTCTGAAGAGGCTCCAACGAAGTTCAACAATGGTTTTTGGTGGCAGCAAGGCTTCGAGGGGGCTAGGGACAATGGCGAACATCGGAGCATGCATTGGGATGGCGCAGGGTGGCATGGGGATGGTGGCGAGGAGCTTGAAACAGATGGAGGAGCTTGGGACAGGCGACTCCTTTGGTCAAAGCGGCAGCGGCGGCGATGGAGTAGGAGTAGCGGCGAGCGAGAAGGAAAACCAAAAGGAGAAGGAAGGAAGGAAGGAAGAAGAAGAAGAGAGAGAGAGTCCGTGGAAATCGGGGAGGAGAGAGAAAGAGCGGTTAACTGGCAGGAAATGGGGAGAGGAGAGAGAGAAGGGCGGAATTACAATTTTGCCCTTGGGGTCAAAATTCAAATTTCTAGGACCATCTTGCAAATACCCAAAAGTTGGAGGACCTTTTTGCATTTATCAAATGTTTGGGGACCGCCCAAATAAATGTTGCGGTTAAATCCGGGTACCTCTCGAGGCCAACAGGTTACTAAACCTGAAATTTTAAATAATTAAACCCCAAAAATGACCGAAAACGGGCCGTTACAAACCTTACTCGAGAGGTGCACTACATCCGGATCAGCCTCCATGGAGGTAATTCCTTGATTGTCGTCCTCATATCCATCGTTGGATGCAAGTTCTATCGCCCCTTTCAATTCTGCCAAAACATAATTTGTGTCCGGCCTTGTATCCGCTTCTTTACGAACAAGACTCGGCAAACCAACGCTGCTCTTTTAGCCGGCTTGATATGGAATTTTCCTCCTCCCCTGGGATCAACAAGTCCGTGTATATATCCACTTTTGATGATCGAAAATGCCCATTCACGTGTGTGCACGCTTTTTCCATCTCCACTTGTCCTAAAACCAGCTAAAAGATCGCAGTCCCGAAACCGTGGATGTCACTTTTCTTGTTTAACTCACAAGAGAATGGTAGATACCTGCACAAGGCATAATGAGATATATTGACAGCTGGATTCTCTTTGGAAACAGAGATTGCGAATCAAGTTTGAGTTGTTACTCAGGGTAGAGGTGGCCAGGAGTGCCCCAAGGACTGGTTGACATATTAAGTGCCACTTCCAGCTGCCAAAGCTCTTGTAGAATTTCCATCGACCAAGAAAAGTTCATGATTATGCAATATTTGATTTATGTACCTTGTGCCACGTCAACATCAATCCGTAGTCTCCTATCCCAAGTCAAGAAGTTTGGCTTGGCCCCCGGTCCCCCGGTACACCAGCATCCTCGCCTTATGTTTGAGAACGAAACAACTGTTTGTGGGATTATTGTAGAAAATATAGAAACATCCAAGAACATGATAAAGTACCCGATAAGTGTTTACTGTAGATCTCCGTTAGCCATGAAGAGTCATCGCAATATCCAATTAGGGAAACCAAGTTTCAATGGTAGACCTTCGTCAAGAGTTGTGCCTGCCTTTTCATTAATGTGATTTTTATATTGACATTCTTGAAGTATGGGATCGAGCTGTCGGATAAGCATCTAATAAAATCTTTCTTTCTAACTTTAGCTAGGAATCGCTTACCCGGCTGCCCTGATGATTTGGAGAGCACCTACACGGGAACTGTCGCGTCTCCTAATTAAACATGATAAATTTTTCTAGATGCTTCTTCATCGACAACTGTTTCCAAGTTCTTGGTGATCCTCAAATATCGCCATATTGGAACGGTCTTGATCTGATTGTTTGGGATTCTACATACGATCTTACAATGAGTAATCTATGAGGAGACTTTTGAAGATTGAATAGTAGACTTTCAAGGCAAAAATCATCCTAAGATAACTCCAATTGTGCGATCAAAGTAAAAAAAAGAGGAACTGATAGTAGTAGGACGAAAAAATGAAAGATCCAAGTAGCGGTTCTAGTTCAGAATGCAGATATATTTGGGATTGCACAATTAAATTCTTTCCCAATGGACCCTTACATGGAAATTGAATTCTTCAGCTAACACAGCTTTACCACTTGCTTGTTGTCTAGTTGAGTTTGTTGGAACGTCGGATTCATTTGCTTTGCAACAATGATTTAAATTATTGTGAGAATGACACAAAAAGTATCAAAAGTTATTTACGATGCTCACTTTATAATAAAAAATCATTGTTGGTTTACTTAATTGTTGAATCGGAAAAAAAAACGATCATTTAAATATATTCGGTGAGAAATTTCGGTTAAAATGATTTCATAATTTTAATAATTAAAATTTTAATAGGACTTGATGTTTTCGTACATTTCTCCGTCCTCTCCGTCTCCCTCCGCCTCAAATTTTCTTTTCTTTTCTTTACTCTTTTTCTATATTTTCTTATCTTTTCTCCCTCCTGCGCTCTCGCTGACTGTTCATGTGATGGACTACTCTCACCGGCGCTCCCCCATCACAACCCAGACCTACGAGCTGTGCGGCAACCTTCGACAAACCCCTCCGCGACCTTAGCTCCTTGTCACTGTCAGGGCGTCGCAGGTCTCAACCCACCCAATATCTGGGTCGTCCGAAGACAAGGTTAGATTTGAGCTCAGTGAGGTCGAATTTGGTGTCCCGAGAGACTTCTCTTCTTCCTTGGCTCTCTTCTCGACGACGTAGTCCTATGCCGGCTCTCTACGCTCATTCCCAACTGAAAAACGCCGCCGTTCAATGCTTACCGTCGCCGTCCCTCCCTCGCCACCGAACAACACCACCATCCATGTTTGCTACCCCTCGTCTCCATAGAGAAAAAAACTCCCAACCACTGCCAACCGACGCGCAGCCATCATCGACATTCATGGCCACCATCAATCACCACGTTGCCTCATCTATTTTCCCGAAGGCATCATCCAACTGAGTACGAGCAGCGACGGAGGCGGCCACTATTCACCCACATCGGTCGCTAATATCTCAGGCCGATCACAAATCGAAGCCACCTGCCATTCACTGCCCTTGTTGGTTGCTAGTGAAGTCGTAGTCAGTTTGTCTCATTTATGCCGTGTTTTCCAGCAAAGGACCGTTGCCGATCTGTTCTGCCCTGTTTCAATTTGAGGAGCCGCTCTGTTCTGCCCTGTTTCAATTTGAGGATTTGCTTCAATCGCAATTGAAGGTTCTTATTTTGGTTCAATCGCAATTTTTCTATATGGATTTTCTTGCATCAACGTCCCAATCCTTTTTTATCGCCGTGCGGCTCATGACGATATGTTTTCATAGAGAAAATTGAGGCATTCTGCACATTGATTGTAATTTCATATGTCAACGTATGTAATGTTTATTTTATTATATATATTTTGAATGAATGTGTTTTTTCAATGAACTTTAAGTTTTTTCACTCTCCTATTTTATTACTTATAGCCTAATTTGGAATTCTGATTTGGATGTTGAGGATAATGACACAAATAGTCTATGAACTTTAAATCAATACGCAATTATAATCTTTAATTTGTTTAATGTGATCCCCTAATTTTAGCTTAACATGCAATGTTATCTTTGAGCTTTTAGTTTATTAAATATATGGCCCATTAATTTTTTATTCATGTTCAATTTAATCACTAAACTATATGAAAATGTTCAATATTGTCATTTCATTACTTCAACTTAAAAGCAACTATAAAAATATTAATATAATTAATAAACTAATTTGAACATGTATTAAGAGTTTAATGATTGCATTAAACATATCAAAAGTTCGGGGGAACATTGTATATTAGATTAATGTTTATGGCCCGCATCAAACAAATTTAAGGTTCAAGGACCACCTTGCATATTTGGGAATCATTTCTATAATAAATTAACCTTTACAAGGCAAAAAAATTGGATTGGAATAGCAAAGTGATTTTATGTCAAAATGAGGATTTCCAAATGATTTTTTTAATTTTATTATCTTACACTTCATTTGTGTTAATTAAAATAAAATAAATATTTGGATATGTGGTAGAACAAATATTGTATTCATCAAACGCAGTGGATTCGAATGGTATATAACGTCATTTATACAAAGAAAAAGAGGCATCTTTGTGCAGCACGTCGTTTTGTAATTAGTACTTTTTCTCGTTCTTTTGTTCAATCTCCTCACTTATTTATGTTCTTACTTTTACCAGCAAAAAAAATCTGAAGTTCAAGAAATATTTAAACAAACAATCGTACATTGAACGGTATGTTTTGAACATTAGAGGCAATCTGTGAAGACGGCATAACATGATTAAACAAAAGAAAATAAGTTAAAGGCACATACACGAATAACCTTTTATACGAAGTAATAGCTAACGAGCACACGAAGCAACTATTAAAGCTCACTTGAGGTCATCTCAACAGAGTCACTTCTTCTCTCCATTCTCTGGCTCCTTACTGAACCGATCTCCGCCGTCAAGCATTCCTTCAGATCCGACAGAACATGGTTCATGTCCGGCCTTTGGACGGCTGTTGTCGGCACGCAGGACATGGCTATATCCACTGCTTTCCATGCAGAACCGACGTCGAATTGGCCATATAACCTCGGATCGACAATGCTCTGGATGTCCCTTCTTTCTATGAGTGGAGTTACCCACTGAAGTATGTGCATGCTTCCCTCCGGACTTCTTATTATGGCGGGGTGGCCCGTGATCAATTCGAATAGAACTATGCCAAAGCTGTATACGTCGCTCTTCTTGCTCAAGTTCCCAGATGCTTGAAACCTGAGGATTGAAAAGGAATTGTAGCTTTGACCAGGAGAATGAATGTCGAAACTACTTTGACAAAAGCATACTTGCACGTGTATCCAGCATAAACATGTCCGAACAGATTTATGGGCCTCTTGCGCTGGTCTAAATTATTATTTATATTTTGTTTTGCAGGTGGAATAGTCTCTTCATTCAGAGACGCTAGTTCGAGTCACTTACTCGGGATCAAGATAACCAGGCGTTCCCGCTGGGCCAGTCGAAATATGGGAATCATGCTCTGTTACAAATGCTTTGGACAAGCCAAAATCAGCAATCTTCGCTTGCATCTTTTCGTTTAGTAGGATATTGGGCGTCTTTAAATCTCTATGGATAATGGGATGTTTGCAGCCATTATGCAGGTACTCCAACCCTGCACTTACAAAAAAAAATTAAATCAAATATATTTTGCAGCTCAATTTGTGGAAATGTGAACAATGATTTCATCGCTCTACTTTATGTACCTTGAGCTGCATCGACTGCGATTTGTAGTCTCTGGCTCCAACTCAAAAATTTGGGTTGTGTGCTGTTTGAAAGTAGAGAAATAAGGAGCATTCCAATCGTAAAAGATGTAAAAGCCTGTTCACTATGGTGCTAATTTTATTTTGATCGTTCTATTAATGAATATGTTAATTGACCGATTATTTCAAAAGCCTGAACTATCAAAGAATGGTGATTATATAAAATACATATTGGCGCATGTTGTGCTGTCATATAATGAGAGTCTAAGAGAGCTTTATCTGGTTAGAATTTCGGAAGGGAAATACTGGACAAACCTGACAAATGTTGTCGAACATTTCCATTGGACATGAACTCGTATATCAGCGCCATGTTTTCAAATTCTTCACAATATCCGACAAGTGAAACCAGATTTCTATGGTGAACAACCATCAGGAGTTGTGCCTAGACATCAAGGTTTCAGAGCTTGCTATGAGCAGAACAACATAAATATTCCAAAATACAAGACATCGATTCTAGTTGCACTAGCGTTTCTAACCTCTGCATGAAACTCCTTGTATCCTTGCTTTGAAGATCGAGATAACATCTTTACTGCAACTTGAGTGCCATCATCTAGTCTGCCTAAGTAAACTTTCCCGAATCCTCCTTCTCCAATTACTGTTTGAAAGTTGTCTGTAATTCTTATAACCTCGGTGGATGTAAAAGGTCGATCTTTTGACCTTAGACTCCTAGTGGATCCGCCAGTAGTCGTCGTAGCAGTAGAAACATCTGGAGAAATGAAAGGGAAATTAGTTAACCTCAACGGAGTTGTGCGAATTATGACGTTCAGTCTGATACCATATGCCTTCACTGCAAAAAGGAACCTTCTTGAAGAATATGTAATGCTATATTCAAAGAAAATATCGTTTCCAGGAAAACGAAGCAGAAAGAGTGAAGGAGTTACTTCAGGCAAATGAGGAAATATTCCATGAAATGCCTTTATTTTCACGACACTTGGGTATGCTTTGATAGAATTATGATATTGTTAACCAATGCCGGGTGCATATTTGACATGAAACGGTGATGGCATAGAAACGTGATTATAGGAGTGAGATCACGTCGCCGGTGTGTCATGTTCACTTCTTACAGGCCCAATTGTCGAAAGGACCACAAGCAATTGGACCAGTTAACCGTTTCGGGGTTCAAAACCCGACCTGGACTGAGAAAATCACATGTACAACTTTTGATTTTCTTGCACATGCAATAGGCAAGAAAGTTACTTTGGGTTTGTCTTCTTTTGATTATCCACAATACTACAAGCGCTCCCAATAAAATGAGGACCAGACCGGCTGCAACTGATGCGATGATTGGCCGCACATTGCTCATCTGACATTTGTGTGATACGCAAAGATTTGGATTTCCACCTAAGCTGTCAAGAAAAGATGATAGCATATGTCAATGCCAAAAGATCAGCACATGAATTCATGGATTTCCAACCCTGCGTATGAATGACTTACATGATTAAAGAGAAAACTAAGGAGACAAGTATCATTTTTGTCCTTTTCATTCTTCAGTGTGATCAGTAACGTTTAGAAAGAGATGGTAGATTCCATAAACAAGAATGAGCGATTAAATGTAGTGTTACAATTGTCTGCAATGAGCGAACCTCAGTAGCAACGATCCTTCTGCCGCCTTCTTCAAGAGAATTTGTGGAACAGAATCATTCAAGCGGTTTCCACTTAAATTACTGCGAGTTTGAAATTTAGAAGTTGATAGCCATTCACTCGAGCTAGATAACCACACTAATCTATTAAAAGCTCAGTAACTCACAGAACTTTCAAGCTTGGCAGTTGTGCTAAAAACTCAGGCACGGGCCCAGTTAATGAATTGTAGGATAAATCCCTGAAATTAAGCCAAAAAGGTACTTTGAAACTTCATGTGCATATAGTTATTGAAATGCATATAATAGGATAAGTAGATAATGAACATCGTGCTTATTGTAGTCCATTCCGTTTCCGCGCAAATTAAGTAAACAAGATGGAAGAAAAACTGCTTATACATACAAGGATACCACCGCTGTCAAATTGGAGATCGATGTGGCTATCAGTCCTTTCAGTCCACTAGAGCTCAGGTTCCTGCACATTAGCAGTTAATAAGAGCAAAATCCCACCGCATAAACCTTTAACATGGAAGGCGTTAATATAAAGACTTAACTTTTGAAATCATTTATTTAGTCGCATGTAGTTATTGTTGTTGAGAAAGGTTATCTTTCGGGACTTGTAATGTTCCCATGCAGCATGTTTTCAGAAAAAAAAATATGTTGTGGACTTACAATGAGACGATTCTTGTTGAACTATCATAGCTACAATTCAGTCCACTCCACGAGTACTGTGCAGGTACGCACGGATCACCCTGCCAACTCTCTCTAATCATCCCATATGTTTTCTTGACGTCATACATGACATTGACTACATCACCACATAAAGAGCTACAATCATAATGAAATTAAGAGTGTTGAAACAAAAATAAGTAAGAGCATAGATATATACGGACAGTCATCAAGAAAAGTGGGTGAATTCGGAAGCTGCTCTACAGTGAAATACTCGATGGCATTGAGGAGAGGTGGCAGACTAGAGCGGGCTGTCGCATTAACAGTCAAGTTCAAAGAATGTCCTCTTATGGGCAATGAGGGTATGGTCACTGGCTTTAGTTTCTCGAGCACGACGGTGTCCACGAATTCATCTTGTACATACACTCTGAGTTCTCTGAACTGTGGCCCTTTTGCAGTTGCAACTCCACAAAGTGAAAGTAAACATACCAGACAGTAGCGGGGTTGTCCGAGGTGCAGAACAGTCTCAAAGGATCGGTGACATTTCTTACTTGTGCGGCGGTCATCAAAACTTCGGGTGGAACTTTATAGGCATCATTGCTAGTACTTGTCACGATGTTCGTTGTGTTGATGACCGGCGGCCAACCTCCACTATAAGTATTACTGTACCAGATGCGATCATATACATCTTGCGGATGCCTATTAATGCCGAAGCCAATCAAATAACGATGATAGTAAGTGCAAAATGATGAACAAGCCGACACAAATTGGTTAGCCATTAACAGAGTGTTTTCTATTGTTCGTGCAGTTGAATTATGTAATAATGCATGTTTAGTAAAAGGTAACTAGGGTAATCTGTAATTGTCACGCCCCGATTCAAGGGGGACGAAGCAATGTCTTCAGGATCCAAAATATACACTTCGCTCCATGAAACAAGATACCGGTACTTCCATAAAATTCACAAGTCGACGTCCAAATACAAAAGAGGTAAGACGAAATGGTTGTAACGACCCGCTTCCGACCTCTTTTCGAGACTTAATTGTGCGAAATTACGGGTTTAGTTTGTGACCCGTTGGCCTCGAGAACTCCCCGGACTAAATCGTAAAATCTCGTTTCGGACTATTTCAAATTTTCGGAAATCATGTTTTGGTCTCCCGAAAATTTATAAATCACGTTTTGAGCCCCAAAAACCATGAATTTGAAGTTTGGGGAGGTTTTTATAATTTTTGGGATTTTTAGGAATTTTTGTAATTTTTTTTATATTTTTTTTATATTTTATTATTTAATGGGTTGACCGGTCAACGTTGACCATTGACCGGCCAACACCACGTGCAGCCGACTCTCTCTCTCCTCTCCCTCTCTTTTCTTTCTTTTCCCTCTCCCCTCTTGCGTGCACTCCACCCCATCTCTCTCTCTCTCTCTCTCTCTTGTGGTAGGTGGTATAACACATGGAGGGACCCACAGGTCAGCCTCCATCCCATCAGCTCACTCTCTCTCTTTTCTCTCTCTCTTCCCTCCCGCGACCATCTTCTTCCTCATCTTCTTCTTCGGTTTTTGCTGCTCACCGGCCCTCCTTCTCCAGGCCATAACTTCTTGCTCCGACCTCCGTTTTGGGTGCCGTTTGCGCCATTGTCTTCCTCGTAACATCTAGTTTCCAAAGAGACCAACCACACCCCAAGACTCCATCTAGATTCAATTTTATAGGCCCCGAAAGAAGCCCTCACGGAACACTTTTTCTGGGTTCGAGTTTTTCCAGATTCGGACCCGAGCGACACCCCATCTTTGGAAGCCCATAACTTTCGGCTCCGACCTCCGTTTGACGCGCCGTTGGTGGCGTTGGAATCCTTGGAGAACCAGCTTTCCATAGATACCAACCTCCTCCCGTGATTCCTCCTGGTTCACTGTCGGGAAGCCCCCAAAGTAGCCTTCCCAGAACTGTTTCCTGGAATTTCCAGATTTTGGGTCCGAGCTTCAAGTCGCATTTTCTCCCAATCCTTCGATCTAAAGCCCTTTCCGTTGCTTCCAATGGGTTCGTGGATACTCCTTTACCCTAATCTAGCCTTTGGTTGGGATCGATTTGGTTGAAAAGCACCCATTCTACCCCCAAACCACCGAGTACCCCTGTTTCCGCCGGAGCTGCTGTTCGCCGGCCACCGTGCCCTTTCCGGCGACACCCACTCCTCCCTACCACCTTCAATCGATAGGTGGGAGTCTTATGAACACAATGGCACCGATTTCGGCCTTTGGTGTTGAGCCATTTGAGAGAAATCAACCTCCAAAGCACAACCCCTCCCTCTTGAACCCAGATTCCGGCCAGCACATTCAACGGGCGATTACTCGCCGTTCCGACCACCTCAAGCGACGCCGCCACCACCATTGGACTCGTGTAAGTCCCATTTACAAAGCCCAATAGGTTTGGTTCACCAATTTGGCACCATTTGCTCGAATTTGGTCTTAAACCAACTAGTGCTCGCCGAACCCAATTTTAGGGCTTGCTGGTCGCGCTCCTTTGAGGCATGTCCGAGCCGTTCCGTCGCCACCCACAGCCACTCGTGAGTCCCTCAACCTCCCAGCAGCACCAAGGAACGTCCCCGGCCATCGGAGTCTCGCCGGGAGTTCGCCGGAGTTCGCCGTGAGCCGCTTATTTGCGAGGAAATCATGTGAGTGGATTCTAACTTTTTATTAGGTGTATTCACTGTTTTAGTAGAAATCGGGTAGAATGGCTAGAGCAAGTAGAATGGCTAGAATCTTGAAATTGCATAGCTTATATGCCGATCGATTAGACCATTAGTTGTATTTGGTTAGTCAATGGATGATAAACCTTTCGATGGTTTAGTTATGATTAGGGCTTGGCATCTCACGCGATACGAGAAATGCCCTCGTATGTTCTCGGGACCCGCGAGGGGTCAGACCCATCGGGTCAAGAGTGGTGTGGTTGGACACCAAAAGGTTGTAAAGTTTATTTATTTACGCTTTATTTATTATTAAGCTTGTAGATCTTAATTTTATTTAATTATTTAATTACTTTAGAAATTGCATTTAATTATTTAATTATTTTAGAATTGCATTTAATTATTAGTTCTGCTATTCTATTTTCGTGAATAGTGTTGTTTAGATCCCCTACCAGTCAGCTGACCTGTCCCCTGAAAACCCTAAGATCCCTTCGGACCTTCTAGTAACTCTCAGTGCAGATAACTAGAGGTAGGGAGCCCTAGGCTTGGCATGGGTTGTGTGTTCTCTGCGATAACCGGGGATTGATATGTGAGGTGTTCCACTTAGGCTACAGAGACTTGAGAGTGGGGAGGGACGACCAGGGACCCTAGGACAGGGGTATTCCTAATCTAAGGTTAGGGTTCGTTCACTGAGATAGTTGAATCTCATCCCACCACCCCACCATCCCAGGACCCCAGCATGGACCCGAAACTCTCAGACTCGGAGGACCAGTCAGTGGAGGAGGAGCCTATGGAGAAGGACCTTTACGGGGAGGAAGTTCAGGGACCAGTGGAGCTGGAGCATCTGGAGGACCTGGACTGGGAGCTGCAGCTGGAGCGGACTTGGCCTAAGCTGGCGACTACCCCTTAGGGCTAGTACTCGCCCTCCCTTCCCCTAGTCGCGTTTTTCTTATTTTATTTTATCGTATAGCTGTGCGACGTTGTGTCCTTAGACTGATGTTAGGATTTACCATTTCGTCTTACCTCTTTTGTATTTGGACGTCGACTTGTGATTTTTATGGAAGTACCGGTATCTTGTTTCATGGAGCGAAGTGTATATTTTGGATCCTGAAGACATTGCTTCGTCCCCCTTGAATCGGGGCGTGACAGCTTGGTATCAGAGCAAAGGTTAGTAACCACGGAAAGGTTAGTAACCACGGAAAGGTTACCTTCTTGGAGTGATAAGGAGTGAATGACTGGACGTATTGGGATAAGACGTCTGGACGCAGGACCTTAGTTAAACCTAAAGACCAGACCGAGATTAGCTCAAGACCCCCACTTAACCTTGAGTTTGGTGTCAATTGTTTAGCTGCGTTGGCACGGTATGGGACGTGTGCAGCAATGCCGGACATTGGCTAGAGACCATAGGGCTTGGTCTACGCCCGACTCGACCTGGGCGGTATGGGACGCACAGGACGAGGTCAGGCGTGTGACGTGACGTCTGGTTTAGCTGAGTTGGCGCGGTCTAGAACGTGTGCAGCAAAGCCGAACCTGGACTTGTGGTGCCGGAGGGCACGTGGCCGTTGATCGGCGTGGCGAGGCTGGGCCTCTGCTGTTGTGACAATGATCACCCTTTTGAGAGGGTGTGGTGTTTCTGTCACCGCCTGCGTGGCGAAAGTGCGTGGCACCGATTGAGGGTGGCCACTGACGCACTGAAGTCGAGTTCCTGACGAGGTTTCGACTGGACCCGTAGGGTCGTGTTGTCCTACGGGGTTAGGACGGGTGTTGATGGTGGTTTCCAACACCGAGTGTTGATGATGGTTTCCAACACAGTGACAATGATCACCCTACGGGGGGGTGTGGGTTCTGTCACCGCCTGCGTGGCGAGGGTGCGTGGTATCGAAAGAGGGTGACCACTGATGCACCGTAGTTGGATCCCGACGAGTTTCGATTGAGGACCCGTGGGGTCGAGTATTTTTATGTTTTATTTTGTGCTGAGTTGCACATTTAATATGTTGAGTAACATATGTGATTAGTGTATTATCGAGTATGACACACTAATAGTAGCATAACTATGCATCGCGTGTTGTCCTTGCTGTGGACAAATATTATTTCGTAATGATATCCTAGCTACGAATAGTGTGATATTCTGGATGCTTGTTGAGATATCTTGCGAATGGTGATGAGTGTTACAATATTGAAACCAAGTTTGGTTGTTTGTGAATGGATAGAGGTTAGAGACCTCTGTGGTTAGAGTGACTGTGAGTCGCTTTGCTTTGAGTGTGACACTCAAGGAGACCCGAGGATTGAGAATATCCTCTACTTTTTAGGATCTCCGTGGCGTGATCGCCTAGTCGGCCTAGAGTCAAGGGCCGTGTTGCAGTTAATACTGCTTCAGCAAGTGCCGTTGTGACACAACATTAAGAGCTGCCAGTATTTTCGACACCTCTTGTGAGTGTCGCAACTGAGAGTATTGTGAGCCTTGCCCCTAGTCCAATCTAGCCACAAAAGGGAAAGGGTGGTGTAGAGTTGGGTGGAGTGATTTTCCTAAAATTGGGACCTCCACAGACCTTTGGAAGGTGTGATCCGGTAGTTGCCAGGCTTTGGCTCCAGAGGGTTGATAAGTAGTGTTCCGATGATGATGTGCATCGTCGTGATAAGGTGATCTTGGCAATTCATCATCTGGGAGATGAGTACAATTGCAAGGTCTGAGACGACCCGGAAGGCACTTGATTATAATGAGCTTTGTAAGCTTACTTGGGTCTTGAGCATGACCACTGGTGGTAGGCCATCAAGGGGATGAAGTTTTCCTGAAAGAATAGAATTGATCTGTGACGCTATTGTGAGAGCGTTAAATAAGAAACAATTCTTGAGCAATGCTGAGAGAGCAGAAAGTGGCCTAGATTTTAAGACTCCACCCGAGTTACTTGTCAGTGAAAGAGGTTGTGGCGAGGTTCGCTAAGTTGCCTAGGTACGGCAAGAGGATCGGGGAAGACCCGGTGGATTAGATGTTTAGATCCGGTGTTGAACCCAAGACTTGATGATGAACGCCAGTATGCACCACTGGTAGTCCACACCTAGGATGAGGTGAGGGGCAAAGTCTTGAAAATTGAAAAGGACATGGAAAGGATTGATGTCACTTTTGAACCTCGAATTGTCGTGAGTTGAGACAATCGCTGACAAGAGTTGATGTTTGGAATTTAGTATGCTACCTCTACCAGTAAAAGAAATGGTATTGCGAAGTTGATGATATGCTTGATTATTTAGAGTCGCTATCGCAGTAGATGCCATAAATTTCATATGGGATGTTATGAGCCCTTTGTTGCTAGGCTTTCAAACGGAATTAATTGGACTGGTTACGAAACCATTGATCGTAGTCCTCAAGGTTGCAACCCCTAACATATTGATGTGTTGTTGACTATTGGGTACATAGAAAGCGAGCCAGTAGTTAGCAGACATGAGCAAAGGTTCTGCGAATAGAAGTGGCAAACAAAAGACAAACCATTTTGTCTTGGCAAGGTACTTAGAGACAGACCTAGCCAATGAGGCAGGTCTAGCACCTTAACCAGTTGCGGTAACCTACTACACGAGCACCTCAGCATGATGTTAGTTTTGGTTGGCCTTGGACTGGAGTCATAATCAACATTCTTGTTGACAAAAGTAACGAGAAAGAGCCTGCAGATAATGCATATTGGCTAACCAAGTTAAACAAGTACAAACCTTTAGGAGTCCACCTGTTTTGGAATGGAGATGGTCGCTCAGCAAAAGCGGTAGTGAGGTGTAATGATGATTGGCATGGATATATTAATGCAACAGAGTTGAGAAAGATTTTGAAACTGAGAATCATGGGAAGAAAGGGCTAGAAGGCGCAGAAGACAAGGCTTGAGTTGAGTACATGTGGTTGGTGTGCACGGTCATATGAATATGACGTAGGTTGACCAATGGGAGACTACCTTTGCCAGACTGAGAAGTCATGAACGACCTCTGACACTGTTCAGAAAGCAACCTAAAGTAGACGCAGAATTGTCGCGCATTTAGCTAACAAGATGGAGTGGACAAATGAAACCTTGGAGAGACTACAGTCCAAGTACAATGAGAAGAGCTTGCCGCTAGAGACAAGCTTCACTCTGCTTTTGCAAAAAGGAACAAGGAGGGTGCAACGCCTTCAACATGACGATATACAAAGGATATTGCTAGAGCAACAGAAGCTTAGCGATGAGTGGGAAAAAGAAGGAAATATCAGTCTCTCTTTATTGTTCAAGCAATAAGAGCCTGATAGAAAAGGACAACACAATGTTGGAATAATAATAGTGCTTACTTTCGTGTGCTTGCCAAGAGAGATGTCAAAGACAATTCCCTCCCATTGGCGTTAATAGAGCATAAAAGAGCTGATGAAAAGGTTCTTATGTTGTTGAAGGAAAAAGAAAGGAGGAACTTCAACGACGCTTATTAGACACAAGATGTAGTGCAGTCATGAGAAATGATTCCCACAGTTTTGTCGTTAGAAATGTGAATGCGTCCATGGAAGAATCGACGTTTGAAGGAATCACTGTGGTATGAGGATCGCAGATGTGTCTCCAAAGGAGTACTAAGGTTGCCTCCTGAGAAGAGTTATTATACAAAGAATTCATCTACCGTAATGCGTCACCATGAAGGGGTGTTGACACTTTCATAGAAAAGGAAAGTAAGTCCTTGCGAATGTTCACACGATTGGAGAAGAATATTGATTTACTTAAGGGTAAGGCCGTTGGGTACAGACTCTGGAGTTTCGACCTCGATAAGTGATAGCATCTTATTGATCAAGGGGTATCATGAGTGTATTTTGGTATTGGTCGAAGTAAAAATAGGGATAGATTCAACTACAATAACCAGGACTGAGTTGGTATGACCATCAGGAGAGATAAGCCGATAGAATAAGTGAGCCATGAGTAACTATTCAAGTGTGGTGATACAGCTTCGATGGTGGTTACTTGATTAGTGGATGGACCGACGCGAGAAGATATCGTCGGAGAGATGATTCTCTGAAGTCTTTTGGATTGTTCTACGAAAGGGGAATTGAGGTCGTGATCAAGCTAACTCACAGCACGGAACCGATCTCTGAGCCACCCTATTGGATGTTATTATCGAAATGAGAGGAATTGAAGGTGTATACACATAAGCTACAGGATAAAGGATTTACTTGTCTTAGCACACTACTATGGGTTGCGTTGTGCTGATTCCCCCTTCACAAAGTGAAAGGTCAAATAATTGCACTTGAATGTTGGCTACCAATAGTTGGAATAACTGATGGTATAAGAGTTAGCTAGAACATAAGCAATGTTCAAGGGTAAGATTGTGATTGAGACTTTTCGAGAATACACGCTGTACAGGAGCTAGTAAGTACGAGTCATGGCTTGGCTGTGTGTTATTCTAAGGACACATGATCTCATGTGAAGAGATCTTAGTGGACCCTACTAAGATGAAGACGGTCATGAAATGACCGAGTTACGCAGCATTGACTGAGACTTGAAGTCTCTTAGGACTGACTGATTGTTAATGTCGGCTTGCGAAAAAGAGTTTGAGCATAGTGACGCCATTGAGGGGAACCACCGAAAGAAGATGTGAAGTTTGAGTAGGCCGATAAGAGTGAAGGAAAGCTTCATGGGCTAAAGTAAGAGTTGACTACTGCTTAAGGGTCAATAATTCTGTCAAGTCTTCATGGACTGAGCATTCATAGTGATGCGTTGTATAGAGGACCAGATTGTGTCCTAGCCTAGTGCAGTTGACCTGTAGCCCATACTTGGGGCATGAAGCCTCTTGAGTGGTTGAATACAAATGACATGATGCATGGCCTGGGGTAAGCTACGACTAAATTTTGCTAGAAGATTTAAAGACACGAAATAGGTGGACGGATGATACATAATCTTCACCAAGCACTTATACTAGTTATATGTGGTTTCTCCGAAGGGAATTTAAGATTATGATTTGAGTTACGGAAGATATAGTACCAAGTTTGGAGGAAGATCTCAATTTCCTCAAGGTGTCATTGTTAATAAAGACATTGCGGTTCGAGAAGATAAGACAATTGTAAAGAATGAAAGAGAACATGGACTGGTATGCCCCTCAAGTTGAAATTTGAACTGATTGAAATCAATGACAAGGTGTCATGCGATGGGAGCGGCCAATCAGGAGGGACCAAATTGGAATAAGTCGTCGGGGTGACAAAACCTTCAATGTATTTCATCAAAATGGCGCAACAGAAGCATGGTGATACTACGTCGGTAGAGGCGCCGACTATGGAAGAGGTTACACATGATTGCCAGGGGTATCCCTGAGAAGTTTAACTTGGGAAAGGTGGACCAAGTTAGACCACGACGTTGACTCTAAGGATTAGAGATAGATGACGAAACGTCGTTAGTGAGAGAAACCTATCTCGAGCGACGACCATAGGGTTGTTTCTTGAGAAGTTTGACGAGTCGAATTTCGGGGACGAAATTCCTTTAAGGGGGGAAGATTGTAACGACCCGCTTCCGACCTCTTTTCGAGACTTAATTGTGCGAAATTACGGGTTTAGTTTGTGACCCGTTGGCCTCGAGAACTCCCCGGACTAAATCGTAAAATCTCGTTTCGGACTATTTCAAATTTTCGGAAATCATGTTTTGGTCTCCCGAAAATTTATAAATCACGTTTTGAGCCCCAAAAACCATGAATTTGAGGTTTGGGGAGGTTTTTATAATTTTTGGGATTTTTAGGAATTTTTGTAATTTTTTTTATATTTTTTTTATATTTTATTATTTAATGGGTTGACCGGTCAACGTTGACCATTGACCGGCCAACACCACGTGCAGCCGACTCTCTCTCTCCTCTCCCTCTCTTTTCTTTCTTTTCTTTCTTTTCCCTCTCCCCTCTTGCGTGCACTCCACCCCATCTCTCTCTCTCTCTCTCTCTTGTGGTAGGTGGTATAACACATGGAGGGACCCACAGGTCAGCCTCCATCCCATCAGCTCACTCTCTCTCTTTTCTCTCTCTCTTCCCTCCCGCGACCATCTTCTTCCTCATCTTCTTCTTCGGTTTTTGCTGCTCACCGGCCCTCCTTCACCAGGCCACAACTTCTTGCTCCGACCTCCGTTTTGGATGCCGTTTGCTCCATTGTCTTCCTCGTAATATCTAGTTTCTAAAGAGACCAACCACACCCCAAGACTCCATCTATATTTAATTTTATAGGCCCCGAAAGAAGCCCTCACGGAACACTTTTTCTGGGTTCGAGTTTTTCCAGATTCGGACCCGAGCGACACCCCATCTTTGGAAGCCCATAACTTTCGGCTCCGACCTCCGTTTGACGCGCCGTTGGTGGCGTTGGAATCCTTGGAGAACCAGCTTTCCATAGATACCAACCTCCTCCCGTGATTCCTCCTGGTTCACTGTCGGGAAGCCCCCAAAGTAGCCTTCCCAGAACTGTTTCCTGGAATTTCCAGATTTTGGGTCCGAGCTTCAAGTCGCATTTTCTCCCAATCCTTCGATCTAAAGCCCTTTCCGTTGCTTCCAATGGGTTCGTGGATACTCCTTTACCCTAATCTAGCCTTTGGTTGGGATCGATTTGGTTGAAAAGCACCCATTCTACCCCCAAACCACCGAGTACCCCTGTTTCCGCCGGAGCTGCTGTTCGCCGGCCACCGTGCCCTTTCCGGCGACACCCACTCCTCCCTACCACCTTCAATCGATAGGTGGGAGTCTTATGAACACAATGGCACCGATTTCGGCCTTTGGTGTTGAGCCATTTGAGAGAAATCAACCTCCAAAGCACAACCCCTCCCTCTTGAACCCAGATTCCGGCCAGCACATTCAACGGGCGATTACTCGCCGTTCCGACCACCTCAAGCGACGCCGCCACCACCATTGGACTCGTGTAAGTCCCCTTTACAAAGCCCAATAGGTTTGGTTCACCAATTTGGCACCATTTGCTCGAATTTGGTCTTAAACCAACTAGTGCTCGCCGAACCCAATTTTAGGGCTTGCTGGTCGCGCTCCTTTGAGGCATGTCCGAGCCGTTCCGTCGCCACCCACAGCCACTCGCGAGTCCCTCAACCTCCCAGCAGCACCAAGGAACGTCCCCGGCCATCGGAGTCTCGCCGGAGTTCGCCGTGAGCCGCTTATTTGCGAGGAAATCATGTGAGTGGATTCTAACTTTTTATTAGGTGTATTCACTGTTTTAGTAGAAATCGGGTAGAATGGCTAGAGCAAGTAGAATGGCTAGAATCTTGAAATTGCATAGCTTATATGCCGATCGATTAGACCACTAGTTGTATTTGGTTAGTCAATGGATGATAAACCTTTCGATGGTTTAGTTATGATTAGGGCTTGGCATCTCACGCGATACGAGAAATGCCCTCGTATGTTCTCGGGACCCGCGAGGGGTCAGACCCATCGGGTCAAGAGTGGTGTGGTTGGACACCAAAAGGTTGTAAAGTTTATTTATTTACGCTTTATTTATTATTAAGCTTGTAGATCTTAATTTCATTTAATTATTTAATTACTTTAGAAATTGCATTTAATTATTTAATTATTTTAGAATTGCATTTAATTATTAGTTCTGCTATTCTATTTTCGTGAATAGTGTTGTTTAGATCCCCTACCAGTCAGCTGACCTGTCCCCTGAAAACCCTAAGACCCCTTCGGACCTTCTAGTAACTCTCAGTGCAGATAACTAGAGGTAGGGAGCCCTAGGCTTGGCATGGGTTGTGTGTTCTCTGCGATAACCGGGGATTGGTATGTGAGGTGTTCCACTTAGGCTACAGAGACTTGAGAGTGGGGAGGGACGACCAAGGACCCTAGGACAGGGGTATTCCTAATCTAAGGTTAGGGTTCGTTCACTGAGATAGTTGAATCTCATCCCACCACCCCACCATCCTAGGACCCCAGCATGGACCCGAAACTCTCAGACTCGGAGGACCAGTCAGTGGAGGAGGAGCCTATGGAGAAGGACCTTTACGGGGAGGAAGTTCAGGGACCAGTGGAGCTGGAGCATCTGGAGGACCTAACTGGGAGCTGCAGCTGGAGCGGACTTGGCCTAAGCTGGCGACTACCCCTTAGGGCTAGTACTCGCCCTCCCTTCCCCTAGTCGCGTTTTTCTTATTTTATTTTATCGTATAGCTGTGCGACGTTGTGTCCTTAGACTGATGTTAGGATTTACCATTTCGTCTTACCTCTTTTGTATTTGGACGTCGACTTGTGATTTTTATGGAAGTACCGGTATCTTGTTTCATGGAGCGAAGTGTATATTTTGGATCCTGAAGACATTGCTTCGTCCCCCTTGAATCGGGGCGGACAATGGTAAATCCTAACATCAGTCTAAGGACACAACGTCGCACAGCTATACAATAAAATAAAATAAGAAAAACGCGACTAGGGGAAGGGAGGGCGAGTACTAGCCCTAAGGGGTAGTCGCCAGCTTAGGCCAAGTCCGCTCCAGCTGCAGCTCCCAGTCCAGGTCCTCCAGATGCTACAGCTCCACTGGTCCCTGAACTTCCTCCCCGTAAAGGTCCTTCTCCATAGGCTCCTCCTCCACTGACCGGTCCTCCGAGTCTGAGAGTTTCGGGTCCATGCTGGGGTCCTGGGATGGTGGGGAGGTGGGATGAGATTCAACTATCTCAGTGAACGAACCCTAACCTTAGAGGGTCCCTGGTCGTCCCTCCCCACTCTCAAGTCTCTGTAGTCTAAGTGGAACACCTCACATACCAATTCTCGGTTATCGCAGAGAACACACAACCCATGCCAAGCCTAGGGCTCCCTACCTCTAGTTATATGCACTGAGAGTTACTAGAGGGTCCGAAGGGATCTTAGGGTTTTCAGGGGACAGGTCAGCTGACTGGTAGGGGATCTAAACAACACTATTCACGAAAATATAATAGCAGAACTCATAATTAAATGCAATTCTAAAATAATTAAATAATTAAATGCAATTTCTAAAGTAATTAAATAATTAAATGAAATTAAGATCTACAAGCTTAATAATAAATAAAGCGTAAATAAATAAACTTTACAACCTTTTGGTGTCCAACCACTCCACTCTTGACCCGATGGGTCTGACCCCTCGCGGGTCCCGAGAACATACGAGGGCATTTCTCGTATCGCGTGAGATGCCCAGCCCTAATCATAACTAAACCATCGAAAGGTTTATCATCCATTGACTAACCAAATACAACTAATGGTCTAATCGATCGGCATATAAGCTATACAATTTCAAGATTCTAGCCATTCTACTTGCTCTAGCCGTTCTACCCGATTTCTACTAAAACAGTGAATATGCCTAATAAAAAGTTAGAATCCACTCACCTGATTTCCTCGCAAATAAGCGGCTCACGGCGAACTCCGGCGAACTTCCGACGAGACTCCGATGGCCGGGGGCGTTCCTTGGTGCTGCTGGGAGGTTGAGGGACTCACGAGTGGCTGTGGGTGGCGACGGAACGGCTCGGACATGCCTCAAAGGCGCGCGACCAGCAAGCCCTAAAATTGGGTTCGGCGAGCACTAGTTGGTTTAAGACCAAATTCGAGCAAATGATGCCAAATTGGTGAACCAAACCTATTGGGCTTTGTAAAGGGGACTTACACGAGTCCAATGGTGGTGGCGGCGTCGCTTCAGGTGGCCGGAACGGCGAGTAATCGCCCGTTGAATGTGCTGGCCGGAATATGGGTTCAAGAGGGAGGGGTTGTGCTTTGGAGGTTGATTTCTCTCAAATGGCTCAACACCAAAGGCCGAAATCGGTGCCATTGTGTTCATAAGACTCCCACCTATCGATTGAAGGTGGTAGGGAGGAGTGGGTGTCGTCGGAAAGGGCACGGTGGCCGGCGAACAGCAGCTCCGGCGGAAACAGGGGTACTCGGTGGTTTGGGGGTAGAATGGGTGATTTTCGACCAAATCGATCCCAACCAAAGGCTAGATTAGGGTAAAGGAGTACCAACAAATCCAATGGAAGCAACGGGAAGGGCTTTAGATCGAAGGATTGGGAGAAAATGCGACTTGAAGCTCGGACCCAAAATCTGGAAATTCCAGGAAACAGTTCTGGGAAGGCTACTTTGGGGGCTTCCCGACAGTGAACCAGGAGGAATCACGGAAGGAAGTTGGTATCTATGGAAAGCTGGTTCTTCAAGGATTCTAACGCCACCAACGGCGTGTCAAACAGAGGTCGGAGCTGAAAGTTATGGGCTCCCAAAGTTGGGGTGTCGCTCGGGTCCGAATCTGGAAAAATCCGAACCCAGAAAAGGTGTTCCGTGAGGGCTTCTTTCGGGGCCTCTAAAATTCAATCTAAATGGAGTCTTGGGGTGAGGTTGGTCTGTTTAGAAACTACATGTTACGAGGAAGACAATGGCGCAAACGGCACCCAAAACGGAGCTCAGAACAAGAAGTTACGAGGGAGAGAAGTTGGGCCGGCGAGCTGGAAAATCCGAGGAAGAAGAGGAAGGAGACGGTCGCGGGAGAGAGAGAAAAGAGAGAGAGGATGAGCTGATGAGATGGGGACTGACTTGTGGGTCCCTCCATGTGCTATCTACTCCATCAAATAGGTCAAGTCAAAGGGGGAGAGGAAAAAGGGGGAGGTGGCGTGTACGCATGAAGGAAAAGAAGGGAGAGAGAGAGAGAGAGAGAGAGAGAGAGTTTCGGCCAAGGGGGAGAGAGAGAGAGAGAGAGAAATTACTAAAAAGTCCCTAGGATAATTCAAACCCTTAGGGGTCAAAATGCAATTATCCAAAAGTTGGGGGACTAAAATGCGATTTCCGAAATTCCGAAATCGCCGGAAACGAAAACTCACGGTTTAGTCCGGAGAGTTCCCAAGGCCAACGGGCCACAAACTAAACCCGTAATTTCGCACAATTAAGTCTCGAAAAGAGGTCGGAAGCGGGTCGTTACAATCTTCCCCCCTTAAAGGAATTTCGTCCCCGAAATTCGTCCCGTCTAACTTCTCAAGAAACAACCCTATGGTCGTCTCTCTTGAGATCGGTTTCTCCCACTAACGACGTTTCGTCATCTATCTCTAGTCCTTAGAGTCAACGTCTTGGTCTAACTTGGTTCACATTTCCCAAGTTAAACTTCTTAGGGATAACCCTGGCAATCTTCGTGTAAACTCTTCCACATTCGGCGCCTCTACCAACATAGTACCACCATACTTCTGTTGCACCATTCTGACGAAATACATCCAAGATTCTATCACTTTGACGACTTATTCCAAGTCGGTCCCTCCTGATTGGCCACTCCCATCGTGTGATGCCTTGTCATTGATTTCAATCAGTTCAAACTTCAACTTGAGGAGCATACCAGTCCATGTTCTCTTCCAGTCTCAACGATTGTCTTATCTTCTCGAACCGCGATGTCTTTATTAACAATGACACCATGAGGAAATTGAGATATTCCTCCAAACTTGGTACTATATCTTCCGTAACTCAAATCATAATCTTAAATTCCCTTCGGAGAAACCACTTATAACTAGTATAAGTGCTTGGTGAAGATTATGTATCATCTGTCCACCTATTTGGTGCTTTTAAATGCTCTGGTAAAATTTTGCCGCAACCTATCCCAGGCCATGCATCATGTCACATGTATCAACCACTCAAGAGACTTCACTGCCCAACAATATGGGCTACAGGTCAACTGCACTAGGTTAGTACACAATCTGGTCCTTTATACATCGCATCACTATGAAAGCTCAGTCCATCAAGACTTAACAGAATTATTGACCCTTAAGCAGTAGTCAACTCTTACTTTAGCCCAAGAAGCTTTCCTTCACTCTTATCGGCCTACTCAAACTTCACATCTTCTTTCGGTGGTTCCTCTCAATGGCGTCACTATGCTCAAACTCTTTTTCGCAAGCCGACATTAACAATCAGTCGGTCCTAAGAGACTTCAAGTCTCAGTCAATGCTGCGTAACTCGGTCATTTCATGACCGTCTTCATCTTAGTAGGGTCCACTAAGATCTCTTCACATGAGATCATGTGTCCTTAGAATAACACACAGTCAAGCCATGACTCGTACTTACTAGCTCCTGTACAGTGTGTATTCTCGAAAAGTCTCCATCACAATCTTACCCTTGAACATTGCTTATGTTCTAGCTAACTCTTATACCATCAGTTATTCCAACTATTGGTAGCCAACATTCAATTGCAATTATTTGTCCTTTCACTTTGTGAAGGGGGAATCAGCACAACGCAACCCATAGTAGTGTGCTAAGACAAGTAAATCCTTTATCCTGTAGCTTATGTGTATACACCTTCAATTCCTCTCATTTCGATAATAACATCCAATATGGTGGCTCAGAGATCGGTTCCATGCTGTGAGTTAGCTTGATCACGACCTCAATTCCCCTTTCGTAGAACAATCCAAAAGACTTCAGAGAATCATCTCTCCGACGATATCTTCTCGCGTCGGTCCATCCACAAATCAAGTAACCACCATCGAAGCTGTATCACCACACTTGAATAGTTACTCATGGCTCACTTATTCTATCAGCTTATCTCTCCTGATGGTCATACCAACTTAGTCCTGGTTATTGTAGTCGAATCTATCCCTATTTTTACTTCGACCAATACCAAAATACACTCATGATACCCCTTGATCAATAAGATGCTATCACTTATCGAGGTCGAAACTCCAGAGTCTGTACCCAACGGCCTTACCCTTAAGTAAACCAATATTCTTCTCCAATCGTGTGAACATTCACAATGACCTACTTTCCTTTTCTGTGAAAGTGTCAACACCCTTTCATGGTGACGCATTAAGGTAGATGATTCTTTGTACAATAACTCTTCCCAGGAGGCAACCTTAGTACTCCTTTGGAGACACATCTGCGATCCTCATACCATAGTAATTCCTTCAAACGTCGATTCTTCCATGGACGCATTCACATTTCTAACGACAAAACTGTGGGAATCATTTCTCATGACTGCACTATATCTTGTGTCTAATAAGCGTCGTCGAAGTTCCTCCTTTCTTTTTCCTTCAACAACATAAGAACCTTTTCATCAGCTCTTTTATGCTCTATTAACGCCAATGGCAGGGAATTGTCTTTGACATCTCTCTTGGCAAGCACACGAAAGTAAGCACCATTATTATTCCAACATTGTGTTGTCCTTTTCTATCAGGCTCTTATTGCTTGAACAATAAAGAGAGACTG
>JAGKPW010003072.1:0-22317 GCA_019926035.1 Melaleuca alternifolia | reverse complement strand
CGAACCAAAAAACGGAGAGTGTCAAATACATATGATCAAATACATTGGATCGTCTTTACATCTACAATTGTATCGCATGCAGCAAAACCACGAATATGGAGACAACCGATCATCGCGAATGTATATCTCAGAGATACCGAGAGAGAGAGAGAGGAGAAAGTGAGTTGGCGTGGCTGAAGTTATCCGAAACCACCGCGAAGTATGGATTTGCTTTTACAGTTTCACCGGACGGATAACTCTCTCGTATGCAAACGAACTGCAGATGGATAGGAACGGAGCATCATCGTACCAAAAACCGGATATGGAGACAATTGCATCGCCTGGAGCAAAACCACGAATATGGAGACAACCGATCATCGCGAATGTATATCTGAGACATACAGAGAGACAGAGAGGTGGAAGAGAGTGGGCGTACCTGAAGTTCTTCGAAAACACCACGAAGTTTGGATTTGCTTGTACAGTTTCACTGGACGGATAACTCTCTCGTGTACAGACGAATTGTAGGTGGACAGGAACGGAGCATCATCGAACCAACCGGAGAGTGACAAACACTCCGATGCTCCTCTACCATCTACACATTGCAACCGCTGCAACAAAACCCCTAATATGGAACCACGTTTCAGAGGGAATGCTATTTGGAAATTAAATAGAGAAGAGAGCGTACCTGAAGTTATCCGACCTCGTGACGTTCTGGATTTTGCTGTTTACAGTTCCGAACGGCTAACTCACTCTATGCAGACTAACTGAGATGACAGGAACGGAGCATCATCCGTACCACAAACTAGTGTGACAAAGACTAATCCGATCGCCTCTACATCTACAATCGCATCACATGCAGCAAAACCACGAATATGGAGACAAACGATCATCGCGAATGTATATATGAGAGATACAGAGAGAGAGAGAGAAAGAGAGGGGGAAGTGAGTGGGCGTACCTAAAGTTCTTCGAAACCATCGCGAAGTCTGGATTTGCTTGTACAGTTTCACCAGATGGAAAACTCTCTCGTATGCA
The DNA here is from genome assembly GCA_019926035.1 of Melaleuca alternifolia. Classification (NCBI taxonomy): domain Eukaryota; kingdom Viridiplantae; phylum Streptophyta; class Magnoliopsida; order Myrtales; family Myrtaceae; genus Melaleuca; species Melaleuca alternifolia. Next base: position 21,305 of record JAGKPW010003072.1, on the reverse strand, counting down.
GAGAAACTGCAGATGGACATGAACGGAGCGTCATTGAACCAAAAAACGGAGAGTGACAAATACATCCGATCGCCTCTATAATTGTATCGCATGCAGCAAAACCACGAATATGGAGATAAACGATCATCGCGAATGCATATTTGAGACAAAGAAAGAGAGAGAGAGAGGAAGTGAATTGGCGTACTTGAAGTTCTTTGAAACAACCGCGAAGTCTGTATTTGCTTGTACAATTTTACTGGACGGATAACTCTCTTGTATGGAGACGAACTGCAGATAGATATGAACGGAGCATCATTGTACCAAAAAAAAAAGACTGTGACAAATACATCCAATCTCCTCTACATCTATAGTCGCATCGCATTCAGCAAAAACACGAATCTCTAGACAAACGAATGCATATCTGTGGGATAGAGAGAGAGAGGAGGAAGTGAGTTGGCGTACCTGAAGTTATCTGAAACCACCGCGAAGTATAGATTTGCTTTTATAGTTTGACCGGACGAATAACTCTCTCATATGCAGACGAACTGTAGATGGACAGGAACGGAGCATCATCGAACCAAAAAATGGAGAGTGTCAAATACATTCGATAGCCTCTACATCTACAATTGCATCGCACGTAGCAAAACCACGAATATGGAGACAAACGATCATCGCGAATGTATATCTGAGAGATAAAGAGAGAGAGAGAGGGGAGGAAGTGAGTTGGCGTACCTAAAGTTCTTCGAAACCACCACGAAGTTTGGATTTGCTTTTACAGTTTCACCGGACGGATAACTCTCTCTCTATAGAGCCTTGTAGATGGACGGCTGGAGCAATGATCCGCTAAAAAACGGAGAGTGACAAATACATCCCATCGCCTCTACATCTACAATTGCATCGCATGCAGCAAGACCCCGAATATGGAGACAAACGATCATCGCGAATGCATATTTGAGAGATAAATAGAGAGAGAGAGAGAGAGGCGTACCTGAAGTTATCCGAAACCTTTGCGAAGTATGGATTTGCTTTTACAGTTTCACAGGATAGATAACTCTCTGATATGCAGAAGAACTGTAGATGGACAGGAACGGAGCATCATCGAACCAAAAAACGGAGAGTGTCAAATACATCCGATTGCCTCTACATCTACAATTGCATCGCATGCAGCAAAACCACGAATATGGAGAGAAACAATCATCGTGAATGTATTTCTGAAAGATAGAGAGAGAGAGAGAGAGATAGAGAGAGAGAGAGAGAGAGGAGAAAGTGAGTTGGCGTAGCTGAAGTTATCCGAAACCACCGCGAAGTATGGATTGCCTTTTAACAGTTTCACCGGGGACGGAAACTTTCCGTATGAGACGAACTGCGATGTAGGAACGGAGCATCATCGTACCAAAAACCTGATATGGAGACAATTGCATCGCCTGGAGCAAAACCACGAATATGGAGACAACCGATCATCGCGAATGTATATCTGAGACATACAGAGAGACAGAGAGGTGGAAGAGAGTGGGCGTACCTGAAGTTCTTCGAAAACACCACGAAGTTTGGATTTGCTTGTACAGTTTCACTGGACGGATAACTCTCTCGTGTACAGACGAATTGTAGGTGGACAGGAACGGAGCATCATCGAACCAAAAAATGGAGAGTGATAAATACATCCGATCGCCTCTACATCTACAATTGCACCGCATGCAACAAAACCCCGAATATGGAGACAAACGTTCATAGGGAATGCATATTTGAGAAATAAATAGAGAGAGAGGCGTACCTGAAGTTATCCGAAACCATCGTGAAGTATGGATTTGCTTTTACAGTTCCGAACGGATAACTCACTCGTATGCAGACGAACTGCAGATGGACAGGAACGGAGCATCATCGTACCAAAAAACGGAGTGTGACAAAGACATCCGATCGCCTCTACATCTACAATTGCATCGCATGCAGCAAAACCACGAATATGGAGACAAACGATCATCGCGAATGTATATATGAGAGATACAGAGAGAGAGAGAAAGAGAGGGGGAAGTGAGTGGGCGTACCTAAAGTTCTTCGAAACCATCGCGAAGTCTGGATTTGCTTGTACAGTTTCACTAGATGGAAAACTCTCTCGTATGCAGAGAAACTGCAGATGGACATGAACGGAGCGTCATTGAACCAAAAAACGGAGAGTGACAAATACATCCGATCGCCTCTATAATTGTATCGCATGCAGCAAAACCACGAATATGGAGATAAACGATCATCGCGAATGCATATTTGAGACAAAGAAAGAGAGAGAGAGAGGAAGTGAATTGGCGTACTTGAAGTTCTTTGAAACAACCGCGAAGTCTGTATTTGCTTGTACAATTTTACTGGACGAATAACTCTCTTGTATGGAGAAGAACTACATATAGATATGAACGGAGCATCATTGTACCAATAAAAAAGACTGTGACAAATACATCCAATCTCCTCTACATCTACAGTCGCATCGCATTCAGCAAAAACACGAATCTCTAGACAAACGAATGCATATCTGTGGGATAGAGAGAGAGAGGAGGAAGTGAGTTGGCGTACCTGAAGTTATCTGAAACCACCGCGAAGTATAGATTTGCTTTTATAGTTTGACCGGACGAATAACTCTCTCATATGCAGACGAACTGTAGATGGACAGGAACGGAGCATCATCGAACCAAAAAATGGAGAGTGTCAAATACATTCGATAGCCTCTACATCTACAATTGCATCGTACGTAGCAAAACCACGAATATGGAGACAAACGATCATCGCGAATGTATATCTGAGAGATAAAGAGAGAGAGAGAGGGGAGGAAGTGAGTTGGCGTACCTAAAGTTCTTCGAAACCACCACGAAGTTTGGATTTGCTTTTACAGTTTCACCGGACGGATAACTCTCTCGTCTATAGATGAATTGTAGATGGACAGGAATGGAGCATGATCGAGCTAAAAAACGGAGAGTGACAAATACATCCCATCGCCTCTACATCTACAATCGCATCGCATGCAGCAAAATCACGAACATGGAGACAAACGATTATCGCGAATGCATATCTGAGAGTTAAATAGAGAGCTAGAGAGGCGTACCTGAAGTGTCCGAAACCGTTTGCGAAGTATGATTTGCTTTTACAGTTTCCAAATTCCAGGACAATAACTCTCTCGTATGCATACAAATGCAGATCAACGGAACGGATCATCATCCCGAACAAAAAAATGGAACGTGCAACTACTCCCGATCGCCTCTACATCTACAATTGCTCGCATCAGCAAAACCACGAATATGGGACAACTCGATCATCGCGAATGTATATGTCTGAGAGATCCCGAGAGAGATAGAGGAGGAAGTAGTGGGCATAACCTAGATTTCTTCGAACCATCACTAAGTCTGGATTTGCTTGTACAGTTTCACCAGACGGATAACTCTATCGTATGCAGAGAAACTGCAGATAGACATAAACGGAGCATCATTGAACCAAAAAACGGAGAGTGATAAATACATCGGATCGCCTCTACATCTACAATAGTATCGCATGCAGCAAAACCACAAATGGGGAGATGAACATCGCGAATACATATCTGAAGGATAGAGATAGAGAGAGGAGGAAGTGAGTTGACATACCTGAAGTTATCCGAAACCATCGGAAGTATGGATTTGCTTTTACAGTTTCATCGGATGGATAACTCTCTCGTATGTAGACGAATTGTAGATCGACAGGAACGGAGCATCATCGAACCAAAAAACGGAGAGTGACAAATACATCCGATCGCCTCTACTTCTACAATTGCTTCACATGCAGCAAAACCACGAATATGGAGACAAACGATCATCGTGAATGCATATCTGAGAGATAGAGAGAGAAAGAGAGAGAGAGAGAGAGAGAAGGAAATGAGTTGGCGTACCTGAAATTCTTCGAAACCACCGCGAAGTCTGGATTTGATTGTACAGTTTCACCGGACGGATAACCCTCTTGTATGCTGACGAACTGCAGATGGATAGCAACAAAACATCATCGAACCAAAAAATGGAGAGTGACAAATACATCCGATTGCCTCTACTTCTACAATTGCATCACATGCAGGAAAACCACGAATATGGAGACAAACGATCATCGCGAATGCATATCTCAGAGATAGAGAGAGAGAGAGAGGAGGTAGTGACTTTACGTACCTAAAGTTCTTCGAAACCACGACGAAGTTTGGATTTGCTTTTACAGTTTCACCAGACGGATAACTCTCTCATATGCAGACGACCTACAGATAGACAGGAATGGAGCATTATTGAACCAAAAAACGGAGAGTGACAAATACATCCGATCCCCTCTATATCTACAATTGCAACGCATGCAGCAAAACCACGAATATGGACACAACCGATCATCGCGAATGTATATCTGAGAGATACAGAGAGAGGGAGAGGAGGAAGTGAGTGGGCGTACCTGAAGTTGTTCGAAACCATCGCGAAGTCTGGATTTGCTTGTACAGTTTCACCGGACGGATAACTCTCTCGTATGCAGACAAACTGCAGATGGACATGAACGGAGCATCATGGAACCAAAAAACGGCGAGTGACAAATACATCCGATCGCCTCTACATCTACAATTGTATCGCATGCAGCAAAACCACAAATAGGGAGATAAACGATCATCGTGAATGCATATCTGAGGGAGAGAGAGAGAGAGAAGAGAGAGAGAGAGAGAGAGAGAGAGAGGAGGAAGTGAGTTGGCGTACCTGAAGTTATCTGAAACCACCGCGAAGTATAGATTTGCTTTTATAGTTTGACCGGACGGATGACTCTCTCATATGCAGACGAACTGTAGATGGACATGAACGGAGCGTCATCGAACCAAAAAATGGAAAGTGTCAAATACATCCGATCGCCTCTACATCTACAATTGCATCGCACGCAGCAAAACCACGAATATGGAGACAAACGATCATCGCGAATGTATATCTGAGAGATAAAGAGAGAGAGAGAGAGGAGAAAGTGAGTTGGCATAGCTGAAGTTATCGGAAACCACAGCGAAGTATGTATTTGCTTTTACAGTTTCACCGGACGGATAACTCTATCATATGCAGATGAACTACAAATGGATAGGAACGGAGCATCATCGTACCAAAAAACGGAGAGTGATAAATACATCCGATCGCCTCTACATCTACAATTGCATCGCATGCAGCAAAACCACGAATATGGAGACAAACGATTATCGCGAATGCATATCTCAGAGATAGAGAGAGAGAGAGAGAGAGAGAGAGAGAGAGGAGGAAGTGAGTTGGCATACCTGAAGTTTTCCGAAACCACCACAAAGTTTGGATTTGCTTGCACAGTTTCACCAGACGGATAACTATCTCGTCTACAGACGAATTGTAGATGGATAGGAATGTAGCATCATCGAACTGATAAACAGAGAGTGACAAATACATCCGATCGCCTCTACATCTACAATTGCATCGCATGCAGCAAAACCCCGAATATGGACACAAACGATCATCACGAATGCATATCTAAGAGATAGAGACAGAGAGAGAGAGGAGGAAGTGAGTTGGCGTATATGAAGTTCTTCGATACCACCACGAAGTCTGGATTTGCTTGTACAGTTTCATCGGACGGATAACTCTCTCGTATGCAGACGAACTGCAAATGGATAGGGACGGAGAATCATTGAACCAAAAAACGAAGAGTGACAAATACATCTGATCGCCTCTACATTTACAATTGCATCGCATGCAGCAAAACCACGAATATGGAGACAAACAATCATCACGAATGCATATCTAAGAGATAGAGACAGGGAGAGAGAGGAGGAAGTGAGTTGGTGTATATGAAGTTCTTTGATACCACCATGAAGTCTCGATTTGCTTGTACAGTTTCACCGGACGGATAACTTTCTCGTATGCAGACGAACTGCAAATGGATAGGAACGGAGCATCATGGTACCAAAAAACGAAGAGTGACAAATACATCTGATCGCCTCTACATTTACAATTGCATCGCATGCAGCAAAACCACGAATATGGAGACAAACAATCATCGCGAATGCATATATGAGAGAGAGAGAGAGAGAGAGGCGGAGGAAGTGAGTTGGCATACCTGAAGTTATCCGAAACCACCGCGACGTATGGATTTGTTTGTATAGTTTCACCGGATGGATAACTCTCTCGTATGCAGACGAACTGGAGATGGACAGGAATGGAGCATCATCAAACCACGAATATGGAGATAAACGATCATTGCGAATGTATATTTGAGAGATTTAGAGCGAGAGAGAGGAGGAAGTGAGTTGGCGTACCTGAAGTTCTTCGAAACCACCGCGAAGTCTAGATTTGCCTGTATAGTTTCATCGGACGGATAACACTCGTGTGCAGACTAACTATAGATGCACATGGACGGAGCATCATCCATCCAAAAAACGAAGAGTGACAAATACATCCGATCGCCTCTACATCTACAATTGCATCGCATGCAGTAAAACCACGAATATGGAGACAAACGATAATCACAAAGGAATATCTCTGAGAGAGAGAGAGAGACGAAGTGAATTGGCGTGCCTGAAGTTCTTCAAAACTATCGCGAAGTCTAGATTTGCTTGTTCGGTTTCACCGGACGGATAACTCTCTCGTATGTGGACGAAGTTCAGATGGACATGAACAGTGCATCATTGAACCAAAAAACAGAGTGTGACAAATGCATCCGATCGCCTCTACATCTACAATCGCATCGCATGCAGCAAAACCACGAATATGGAGATAAACGATCATCAGGAATGTATATTTGAGAGATTGAGAGCGAGAGAGAGATGAGGAAGTGAGTTGGCGTAGCTGAAGTTCTTCGAAACCACCGCGCAGTCTGGATTTGCTTGTACAGTTTCACCGGAAGGATAACTCTCTGGTGCGCAGACGAACTACAGATGCACATGAAAGGAGCATCATCGATCCAAAAAACGGAGAGTGACAAATACATCCGATCGCCTCTACATCTACAATTGCATCGCATGCAGCAAAACCACGAATATGGAGACAAGCGATCATCGCAAATGCATACATGATACAAAGAGAGAGTGAGGGGGAGGAGGAAGTGAGTCGGCATACCTGAAGTTATCCGAAACCACCACGAAGTATGGATTTTCTTTTACAGTTTCGTCGGACGAATAACTCTCTCGTATGCAGACGAACAGCAGATGGACAGGAACGGAGGATCATCGAACCAAAAAATGTGGCGTAAAAAATACATCCGATCGCCTCGACATCCACAATTGCATCGCATGCAGCAAAACGACGAATATGGAGACAAACGATCATCGCGAATGCATATATGAGAGATAGAGAGAGAGAGAGAGAGAGAGAGATAGAGAGAGAGAGAGGAGCAAGTGAGTTGGCATACCCGAAGTTATCCAAAATCACCGCGACGTATGGATTTATTTGTACAGTTTCACCGGACGGATAACTCTCTCGTATGCAGACGAACTGCAGATGGACAAGAACGGAGCATCATCGAACCAAAAAATGGGGAGTGACAAATACATCCGATACCCCCTATATCTACAATTGCATCACATGCAGCAAAACCACGAATATGGAGACAAACGATCATCGCAAATGCATATATGAGAGATAGAGAGAGAGAGAGAGAGATAGGGAGGAGGTAGTGAGTTGGCATACCTGAAGTTATCCAAAACCACCGCGACGTGTGGATTTATTTGTATAGTTTCACCGGACGGATAACTCTCTCGTATGCAGACGAACTGCAGATGGACAGGAACGGAGCATCATCGAACCAAAAAATGAGGAGTGACAAATACATCCGATCGCCTCTATATCTACAATTGCATCGCCTACAGTAAAACCACGAATATGGAGACAAACGATCATCGCGAATGCATATATGAGAGATAGAGAAAGAGGGAGAGAGAGAGAAAGGAGGAAGTGAGTTGGCATGCCTGAAGTTATCCGAAACGACCGCGAAGTATGGATTTATTTGTATAGTTTCACCGTACTGACAACTCTCTCGTATGCAGACGAACTGCAGATGGACAAGAAGGGAGCATCATCGAACCAAAAAATGAGGAGTGACAAATACATCCGATCGCCTCTATATCTACAATTGCATCGAATGTAGTAAAACCACGAATATGGAGACAAACGATGATTGCGAATGCAGATATGAGAGAGATATAGAGAGAGAGATGATGTGAATTGGCGGACTTGAAGATCTTCGAAGCCACCGCGAAGTCTGGATTTGCTTGTATAGTTTCACCGGACGTATAACTCTCTCGTATGTAGCCGAACTGCAGATGGATAGGAACGGAGCATCGTTGAACCAAAAAACAGAGTGTGACAAATGCATCCGGCCGCCTCTATATCTACAATTGCATCGCCTACAGTAAAACCACGAATATGGAGACAAACGATCATCGCGAATGCATATATGAGAGATAGAGAAAGAGGGAGAGAGAGAGAAAGGAGGAAGTGAGTTGGCATGCCTGAAGTTATCCGAAACGACCGCGAAGTATGGATTTATTTGTATAGTTTCACCGTACTGACAACTCTCTCGTATGCAGACGAACTGCAGATGGACAAGAACGGAGCACCATCGAACCAAAAAATGAGGAGTGACAAATACATCCGATCGCCTCCATATCTACAATCGCATCGAATGTAGTAAAACCACGAAGATGGAGCCAAACGATCATCGCGAATGCATATATGAGAGATAGAGAGAGAGAGACGGAAGTGAGTTGGCGTATATGAAGTTCTTCGAAACCACTGCGAAGTCTGGATTTGCTTGTACAGTTTCACCGGACGGATAACTCTCTCGTATGCAGCCGAACTGCAGATGGATAGGAACGGAGCATCGTTGAACCAAAAAATGGGGAGTGACAAATAAATCCGATTGCCTCTACATCCACAATTGCATCGCATGCAGCAAAACCACGAATATGGAGACAAACGATCATCGCGAATGCATATATGAGAGATAGAGAAAGAGGGAGAGAGAGAGAAAGGAGGAAGTGAGTTGGCATGCCTCAAGTTATCCGAAACGACCGCGAAGTATGGATTTATTTGTATAGTTTCACCGTACTGACAACTCTCTCGTATGCAGACGAACTACAGATGGACAAGAACGGAGCATCATCGAACCAAAAAATGAGGAGTGACAAATACATCCGATCGCCTCTATATCTACAATTGCATCGAATGTAGTAAAACCACGAATATGGAGACAAACGATGATTGCGAATGCAGATATGAGAGAGATATAGAGAGAGAGATGATGTGAATTGGCGGACTTGAAGATCTTCGAAGCCACCGCGAAGTCTGGATTTGCTTGTATAGTTTCACCGGACGTATAACTCTCTCGTATGTAGATGAACTGTAGATGGACATGAACGAAGCATCATTGAACCAAAAAACGGAGTGTGACAAATGCATCCGGCTGCCTGTACATCAACAATCGCATCGCATGCAGTAAAACCACGAATATGGAGATAAACGATCATCGCGAATGTATATTTGAGAGATTGAGAGCGAGAGAGAGGTGTAAGTGAGTTTGCGTACCTGAAGTTCTTCGAAACCACCGCGAAGTCTGGATTTGCCTGTATAGTTTCATCGGACGGATAACTCTCTCATGTGCAGACTAACTATAGATGCACATGGACGGAGCATCATCCATCCAAAAAACAGAGAGTGACAAATACATCAAATCGCCTCTACATCTACAATTGCATCGCATGCAGCAAAACCACGTATATGGAGACAAACGATCATCGCGAATGCATATATGAGAGATAGAGAGATAGAGAGAGAGGGAGGAGGAAGTGAGTTGGCATACCTGAAGTTATCCGAAAACACCGCGAAGTATGGATTTGCTTTTGCAGTTTCACCGGACGGATAACTCTCTTGTATGCAGACGAACTGCAGATGGACAGGAACGGAGCATCATCGAACCAAAAAATGGGGAGTAACAAATACATCCGATCGACTCTATATCTACAATTGCATCGCAATCAGCAAAACCACGAATATGGAGACAAACGATCATCGCGAATGCATATATGAGAGAGAGAGAGAGAGAGAGAGAGAGGAAGTGAATTGCCGTACCTGAAGATCTTCGAAACCACCACGAAGTCTGGATTTACTTCTACAATTTCACCGGACGGATAACTCTCTCGTATGTTGATGAACTGTAGATGGACATGAACGGAGCATCATGGAACCAAAAAACAGAGTGTGACAAATGCATCCGATCGCCTCTACATCTTCAATTGCATTGCATGCAGCAAAACCACGAATTTGGAGACTAATGATCATCGCGAATGCATATATGAGAGAGAGAGAGAGAGAGAGAGAGAGAGAGATAGAGAGAGGAAGTGAATTGGCGTACCCGAAGTTCTTCGAAACGACCACGAAGTCTGGATTTGCTTGTACAGTTTCAACGGACAGATAACTCTCTCGTGTGCAGACGAACTATAGATGCACATGGACGGAAGATGATCCATCCAAAAAACGGAGAGTGACAAATACATCCGATCGCCTCTACATCTACAATTGCATCGCATGCAGGAAAACCACGAATATGGAGAGAAACGATCATCGCGAATGCATATATGAGAGATAGAGCGATAGAGAGAGTGGGAGGAGGAAGTGAGATGGCATACCTGAAGTTATTCGAAACCACCACGATGTATGGACTTGCTTTTACAGTTTCACCAGACAGATAACTCTCTCGTATGCAGACGAACTGCAGATGGATAGGAACGGAGCATCATCGAACCAAAAAATGGGGAGTAACAAATACATCCGATCGACTCTATATCTACAATTGCATCGCAATCAGCAAAACCACGAATATGGAGACAAACGATCATCGCGAATGCATATATGAGAGAGAGAGAGAGAGAGGAAGTGAATTGCCGTACCTGAAGATCTTCAAAACCACCACCAAGTCTGGATTTTCTTGTACAATTTCACCGGACGGATAACTCTCTCGTGTGTAGATGAACAGTAGATGGACATGAACAGAGCATCATGGAACCAAAAAACATAGTGTGACAAATGCATCCGATCGCCTCTACATCTACAATCGCTTCGCATGCAGCAAAACCACGAATATGGAGACTAACGATCATCGCGAATGCATATATGAGAGAGAGAGAGAGAGAGAGAGAGAGGAAGTGAATTGGCGTGCCTGAAGATCTTCGAAACCACCGCGAAGTGTGGATTTGCTTGTACAGTTTCACCAGATGGATAACTCTCTTGTATGTGGACGAACTTCAGATGGACATGAACGGTCCATCATTGAACCAAAAAACAGAGTGTGACAAATTCATCCGATCGCCTCCACATCTACAATCGCATCGCATGCGGCAAAACCACGAAAATGGAGATAAACGATCATCGCGAATGTATATTTAAGAGATTGAGAGAGAGAGAGAGAGGAGGAAGTGAGTTGGCGTACCTGAAGTTCTTCGAAACCTCCACGAAGTCTAGAATTGCTTGTACAGTTTCATCGGACGGATAACTCTCTTCTATGCAAACGAACTGCAGATGGACATGAACGGACCATCACCGAACCAAAAAACGGAGAATGACAAATATATCCGATCGCCTTTGCATCTATAATTGCATCGTATGCAACAAAACAATGAATATGGAGACAAACGATCATCGCGAATGCATGTCTAAGAGATAGAGAGAGAGAGAGAGAGAGAGAGAGAAGAGGAGGAGGAAGTGAGTTGGCGTACCTGAAGTTATCCGAAACCACCGCGAAGAAAGGATTTGATTTAAAGTTTCACCGGATGGATAACTCTCTCATATGCAGACGAACTGCAGATGGATAGGAATGGAGCATGATCGAACCAAAAAATGGAGAGTGACAAATACATTCGATCGCCTCTACATCTACAATTGCATCGCATGCAACAAAATTAAGAATATGGAGACAAACGATCATCGCGAACGCATATCTGAGAGAGAGAAAGTATGAGTGAGGAAGAAGAGAGTTGGCATACCTGAAATTCTTCGAAACCACCGCGAAGGCTGGATTTCCTTATAAAGTTTCACCGGACGTATCACTCTCTCGTATGCAGACGAACTGCTAATGGGCATGAACGAAGCATCATCGAACCACAAAACGGAGAGTGACAAATACATCCGATCGCCTCTACATCTACAATTGCATCGCATGCAGTAAAACCACGAATATGGAGACAAACGATCATCGCGAATGCATATTTGAGAGATAGATATAGAGAGAGAGGAGGAAGTGAGTTGGCGTACCTGAAGTTCTTGGAAACCACTGCAAATTGTGGATTTGCTTATACAGTTTCACCGGATAGATAACTCTCTCGTATGCAGACGAACTGCAGATGGACATTAACGGAGCATCATCGAACGAAAAAACGGATAGTGACAAATATATCTGATCGCCTCTACAGCTACAATCGCATTGCATGCAACAAAACCACGGATATGGAGACAAACGATCATCGAGAATGCACATCTGTGAGATAGAGAGAGAGAGTGGAAGTGAATTGACATACCTAAAGTTCTTCCAAACCACCGCGAAGTCTGGATTTACTTGTACAGTTTAACCAGACGGATAACTCTCTCGAATGTAGACGAACTGCAGATGGACTTGAATAGAGCATCATCGAATGAAAAAACAGACAGTAACAAATATATCCGATCGCCTCTACATCTACAATCGCATCGCATACAACGAAACCACGAAGATGGAGCCAAACGATCATCGCGAATGCATATATGAGAGATAGAGAGAGAGAGACGGAAGTGAGTTGGCGTATATGAAGTTCTTCGAAACCACTGCGAAGTCTGGATTTGCTTGTACAGTTTCACCGGACGGATAACTCTCTCGTATGCAGACGAACTGCAGATGGACATTGACAGAGCATCATCGAACCAAAAAACGGAGAGTGACAAATACATCCGATCGCCTCTACATCTACAATTGCATCGTATGTAGTAAAACCACGAATATGAAGACAAATGATCATCGCGAATGCATATATGAGAGAGAGAGAGAGAGAGAGAGAGACAGAGAGACGAAGTGAATTGGCGTGCCTGAAGTTCTTCGAAACCACCGCGAAGTCTGGATTTGCTTGTACAGTATCACTAGATGGATAACTCTCTCGTACGTGGACGAACTTCAGATGGACATGAACGGTGCATCATTCAACCAAAAAACAGAACGTGACAAATGCATCCGATCGCCTCTACATCTACAATCGCATCGCATGCGGCAAAACAACGAATGTGGAGATAAACGATCATCGCAAATGTATATTTGAGAGATTGAGAGAGAGAGAGTGAGGAGGAAGTGAGTTGGCGTACCTAAAGTTCTTCGAAACCACCACGAAGTCTGGATTTGCTTGTACAGTTTCATCAGACGGATAACTCACTCGTGTGTAGACGAACTGCAGATGGACATGAATGGAGCATCATCGAACCAAAAAACGGAGAGTGACAAATACATCCCATCGCCTCTACATTTACAATTGCATCGCATGCAGCAAAACCACGAATATGCAGACAAACGATCATCGCGAATGCATATCTGAGAGAGAGAGTGCGAGGGCGAGAGAGAGAGAGAGTGGAGGAGAAGTGAGTTGGCGTACCTGAAGTTCTTCGAATCCACCGCAAAGTATGGATTTTCTTTTACAAATTCACCGGACGGATAACTCTCTCGTATGCAGACGAACTGCAGATGGACAGGGACAGAGCATCATCTAACCAAAAAACGGAGAGTGACAAATACACCCGATCGCCTCTACATCTACAATTGCATTGCACGAATTAAAACCACGAATATGGAGACAAACGATCATCGCGAATGCATATCTCTGAGAGAGAGAGAGAGAGAGAGGAAGTGAATTGGCGTGCCTGAAGATCTTCGAAACCACCGCGAAGTGTGGATTTGCTTGTACAGTTTCACCAGATGGATAACTCTCTTGTATGTGGACGAACTTCAGATGGACATGAACGGTCCATCATTGAACCAAAAAACAGAGTGTGACAAATTCATCCGATCGCCTCCACATCTACAATCGCATCGCATGCGGCAAAACCACGAAAATGGAGATAAACGATCATCGCGAATGTATATTTAAGAGATTGAGAGAGAGAGAGAGGAGGAAGTGAGTTGGCGTACCTGAAGTTCTTCGAAACCTCCACGAAGTCTAGAATTGCTTGTACAGTTTCATCGGACGGATAACTCTCTTCTATGCAAACGAACTGCAGATGGACATGAACGGACCATCACCGAACCAAAAAACGGAGAATGACAAATATATCCGATCGCCTTTGCATCTATAATTGCATCGTATGCAACAAAACAATGAATATGGAGACAAACGATCATCGCGAATGCATGTCTAAGAGATAGAGAGAGAGAGAGAGAGAGAGAGAGAAGAGGAGGAGGAAGTGAGTTGGCGTACCTGAAGTTATCCGAAACCACCGCGAAGAAAGGATTTGATTTAAAGTTTCACCGGATGGATAACTCTCTCATATGCAGACGAACTGCAGATGGATAGGAATGGAGCATGATCGAACCAAAAAATGGAGAGTGACAAATACATTCGATCGCCTCTACATCTACAATTGCATCGCATGCAACAAAATTAAGAATATGGAGACAAACGATCATCGCGAACGCATATCTGAGAGAGAGAAAGTATGAGTGAGGAAGAAGAGAGTTGGCATACCTGAAATTCTTCGAAACCACCGCGAAGGCTGGATTTCCTTATAAAGTTTCACCGGACGTATCACTCTCTCGTATGCAGACGAACTGCTAATGGGCATGAACGAAGCATCATCGAACCACAAAACGGAGAGTGACAAATACATCCGATCGCCTCTACATCTACAATTGCATCGCATGCAGTAAAACCACGAATATGGAGACAAACGATCATCGCGAATGCATATTTGAGAGATAGATATAGAGAGAGAGGAGGAAGTGAGTTGGCGTACCTGAAGTTCTTGGAAACCACTGCAAATTGTGGATTTGCTTATACAGTTTCACCGGATAGATAACTCTCTCGTATGCAGACGAACTGCAGATGGACATTAACGGAGCATCATCGAACGAAAAAACGGATAGTGACAAATATATCTGATCGCCTCTACAGCTACAATCGCATTGCATGCAACAAAACCACGGATATGGAGACAAACGATCATCGAGAATGCACATCTGTGAGATAGAGAGAGAGAGTGGAAGTGAATTGACATACCTAAAGTTCTTCCAAACCACCGCGAAGTCTGGATTTACTTGTACAGTTTAACCAGACGGATAACTCTCTCGAATGTAGACGAACTGCAGATGGACTTGAATAGAGCATCATCGAATGAAAAAACAGACAGTAACAAATATATCCGATCGCCTCTACATCTACAATCGCATCGCATACAACGAAACCACGAAGATGGAGCCAAACGATCATCGCGAATGCATATATGAGAGATAGAGAGAGAGAGACGGAAGTGAGTTGGCGTATATGAAGTTCTTCGAAACCACTGCGAAGTCTGGATTTGCTTGTACAGTTTCACCGGACGGATAACTCTCTCGTATGCAGACGAACTGCAGATGGACATTGACAGAGCATCATCGAACCAAAAAACGGAGAGTGACAAATACATCCGATCGCCTCTACATCTACAATTGCATCGTATGTAGTAAAACCACGAATATGAAGACAAATGATCATCGCGAATGCATATATGAGAGAGAGAGAGAGAGAGAGAGAGACAGAGAGACGAAGTGAATTGGCGTGCCTGAAGTTCTTCGAAACCACCGCGAAGTCTGGATTTGCTTGTACAGTATCACTAGATGGATAACTCTCTCGTACGTGGACGAACTTCAGATGGACATGAACGGTGCATCATTCAACCAAAAAACAGAACGTGACAAATGCATCCGATCGCCTCTACATCTACAATCGCATCGCATGCGGCAAAACAACGAATGTGGAGATAAACGATCATCGCAAATGTATATTTGAGAGATTGAGAGAGAGAGAGTGAGGAGGAAGTGAGTTGGCGTACCTAAAGTTCTTCGAAACCACCACGAAGTCTGGATTTGCTTGTACAGTTTCATCAGACGGATAACTCACTCGTGTGTAGACGAACTGCAGATGGACATGAATGGAGCATCATCGAACCAAAAAATGTAGAGTGATAAGTACATCTGATCGCCTCTACATGTACAATTGCATCGCTTGCAGCAAAACCACGAATATGGAGACAAACGATCATCACGAATGCATATATGGGAGATAGAGAGAGAGAGAGAGAGAGAGAGAGAGAGAGAGAGCGGGAGGAGGAAGTGAGTTGGCATACCTGAAGTTATCCGAAACCACCGCGAAGTATGGATTTGCTTTTACAGTTTCACGGACGGATCACTCTCTCGTTTGCAGACGAACTACAGATGGACATGAACGAAGCATCATCGAACCAACAAACGGAGAGTGACAAATACACCCGATCGCCTCTACATCTACAATTGCATTGCACGTATTAAAACCACGAATATGGAGACAAACGATCATCGCGAATGCATATCTCTGAGAGAGAGAGAGAGAGAGAGACGAAGTGAATTGGCGTGCCTGAAGTTCTTCGAAACCATCGCGAAGTCTGGATTTGCTTGTACAGATTCACCGGACAGATAACTCTCTCGTATGTGGATGAACTTGAGATGGACATGAACGGTGCATCATTCAACCAAAAAACAGAGTGTGACAAAAGCATCCGATTGCCTCTTCATCTACAATCGCATCGCATGCAGCAAAACAATGAATATGGAGATAAACGAACATCGCGAATGTATATTTGAGAGATTGAGCGAGAGAGTGTGAGTTGGCGTACCTGAAGTTCTTCGAAACCACCACGAAGTCTGGATTTGCTTGTACAGTTTCATCGGACGGATAACTCACTCGTGTGCAGACGAACTGCAGATGGACATGAACGGAGCATCATCGAACCAAAAAACGTAGAGTGACAAGTACATCTGAACGCCTCTACATGTACAATTGCATCGCATGCAATAAAACCACGAATATGGAGACAAACGATCATCGCGAATGCATATATGAGAGATAGAGAGAGATAGAGTGGGAAGAGGAAGTGAGTTGGCATACCTGAAGTTATCCGAAACCACCGCGAAGTATGGATTTGCTTTTATAGTTTCACCGGATGGATAACTTTATCCTATGCAGATGGACATGAACGAAGCATCATCGAACCAACAAACGGAGAGTGACAAATACACTCGATCGCCTCTACATCTACAATTGCATCGCATGCAGTAAAACCACGAATATGGAGACAAACGATCATCGCGAATGCATATCTCTGAGAGAGAGAGAGAGACGAAGTGAATTGGTGTGCCTGAAGTTCTTCGAAACCACCGCGAAGTCTGGCTTTACTTGTATAATTTCACCGAACGGATAACTCTCTCGTATGTGGATGAACTTCAGATGGACATGAACGGTGCATCATTCAACCAAAAAACAGAGCGTGACAAATGCATCCGATCGCCTCTACATCTACAATCGCATCGCATGCGGCAAAACAACGAATGTGGAGATAAACGATCATCGCGAATGTATATTTGAGAGATTGAGAGAGAGAGAGTGAGGAGGAAGTGAGTTGGCGTACCTAAAGTGCTTCGAAACCACCACGAAGTCTGGATTTGCTTGTACAGTTTCATCAGACGGATAACTCACTCGTGTGTAGACGAACTGCAGATGGACATGAATGGAGCATCATCGAACCAAAAAATGTAGAGTGATAAGTACATCTGATCGCCTCTACATGTACAATCGCATCGCTTGCAGCAAAACCACGAATATGGAGACAAACGATCATCACGAATGCATATCTGAGAGAGAGAGAGGAGAGAGAGAGAGAGAGAGAGAGAGGAGAGAGAGAGAGAGAGGCGGAAGTGCGTTGGCATACCTAAAGTTTTTCCAAACCACCGCGAAGTCTGGATTTGCTTGTACAGTTTCACCGGACGGATAACTCTCTCGTATGCAGACGAACTGCAGATGGACAGAACAGAGCATCATCGAACCAAAAAACGGAGAGTGACAAATACATTCGATCGCCTCTACATCTACAATCGCATCGCATAAAAAACCACGAATTGGAGACAAACGATCATCGCGAATGCATATCTCTGAGAGAGAGAAAGAGAGAGAGAGAGAGAGACGAAGTGAATTGGCGTGCCTGAAGTTCTTCGAAACCACCGCGAAGTCTGGATTTGCTTGTACAGATTCACCGGACAGATAACTCTCTCGTATGTGGATGAACTTGAGATGGACATGAACGGTGCATCATTCAACCAAAAAACAGAGTGTGACAAAAGCATCCGATTGCCTCTTCATCTACAATCGCATCGTATGCAGCAAAACAACGAATATGGAGATAAACGAACATCGCGAATGTATATTTGAGAGATTGAAAGAGAGAGAGTGAGTTGGTGTACCTGAAGTTCTTCGAAACCACCACGAAGTCTGGATTTGCTTGTACAGTTTCATCGGACGGATAACTCACTCGTGTGTAGACGAACTGCAGATGGACATGAACGGAGCATCATCGAACCAAAAAACGTAGAGTGACAAGTACATCTGAACGCCTCTACATGTACAATTGCATCGCATGCAATAAAACCACGAATATGGAGACAAACGATCATCGCGAATGCATATATGAGAGATAGAGAGAGATAGAGTGGGAAGAGGAAGTGAGTTGGCATACCTGAAGTTATCCGAAACCACCGCGAAGTATGGATTTGCTTTTATAGTTTCACCGGATGGATAACTCTATCCTATGCAGATGGACATGAACGAAGCATCATCGAACCAACAAACGGGGAGTGACAAATACACTCGATCGCCTCTACATCTACAATTGCATCGCATGCAGTAAAACCACGAATATGGAGACAAACGATCATCGTGAATGCATATCTCTGAGAGAGAGAGAGAGAGAGACGAAGTGAATTGGTATGCCTGAAGTTCTTCGAAACCACCGCGAAGTCTGGCTTTGCTTGTATAATTTCACCGAACGGATAACTCTCTCGTATGTGGATGAACTTCAGATGGACATGAACGGTGCATCATTCAACCAAAAAACAGAGCGCGACAAATGCATCCGATCGCCTCTACATCTACAATCGCATCGCATGCGGCAAAACAATGAATGTGGAGATAAACGATCATCGCTAATGTATATTTGAGAGATTGAGAGAGAGAGTGAGGAGGAAGTGAGTTGGCGTACCTGAAGTTCTTTGAAACCAGCACGAAATCTGGATTTGCTTGTACAGTTTCATCAAACGGATAACTCACTCGTGTGCAGATGAACTGCAAATGGACATGAATGGAGCATCATCAAACCAAAAAACGTAGAGTAATAAGTACATCTGATCGCCTCTACATCTACAATTGCATCGCATGCAGCAAAATCACGAATATGGAGACAAACGATCATCACGAATGCATATATGGGAGATAGAGAGAGAGTGAGAGAGAGAGAGCGGGAGGAGGAAGTGAGTTGGCATACCTGAAGTTATCCGAAACCACCGCGAAGTATGGATTTGCTTTTATAGTTTCACCGGATGGATAACTTTATCCTATGCAGATGGACATGAACGAAGCATCATCGAACCAACAAACGGAGAGTGACAAATACACTTGATCGCCTCTACATCTACAATTGCATCGCATGCAGTAAAACCACGAATATGGAGACAAACGATAATCACAAAGGAATATCTCTGAGAGAGAGAGAGAGACGAAGTGAATTGGCGTGCCTGAAGTTCTTCGAAACCACCGCGAAGTCTGGATTTGCTTGTACAGATTCACCGGACAGATAACTCTCTCGTATGTGGATGAACTTGAGATGGACATGAACGGTGCATCATTCAACCAAAAAACAGAGTGTGACAAAAGCATCCGATCGCCTCTTCATCTACAATCGCATCGCATGCAGCAAAACACGAATATGGAGACAAACGAATCATCGCGAATGCATATCTGAGAGATTGAGAGAGAGAGAGTGAGGAGTGAGTTGGCGTACCTGAAGTTCTTCGAAACCACCACGAACTCCAGATTTGCTTTCACAGTTTCACCGGACGGATAACTCACTGTGTGGAGCCGAACTGCAGATGGAATGAACGGAAGCATCATCGAACCAAACAAAAACGTAGAGGACAAGTACATCTGAACGCTCTACAGGTACAATTGCATCGAGCAATAAAACCCGAATATGGAGACAAACGATCATCGCGGAAGCATATATGAGAGATAGGCGAGAGATAGAGTGATAAGAGGAATGTGAGTGTGGCATACGAAGTTATCCGATGAAACCACGCGGCAAGTATGGAGTGATTTATAGGTTCACGGATTGGATAACTCTATCCTATGCAGATGGACATGAACGCAGCATCATCGAACCAACAACGGGGAGGTGACACACACTCGATAGCCTCTCCATCTACAATTGCATAGCATTGCAGTAAAACCACGAGAATGGAGCCAAACGTATCATCTGTGAATGCATATCTTCGAGAGAGAGAGAGAATGAGGACGAAGTGAATGGTATGCCTGAAGTTCTTCGAAACCACCGCGAAGTCTGGATTTGCTTGTACAGTATCACTAGATGGATAACTCTCTCGTACGTGGACGAACTTCAGATGGACATGAACGGTGCATCATTCAACCAAAAAACAGAACGTGACAAATGCATCCGATCGCCTCTACATCTACAATCGCATCGCATGCGGCAAAACAACGAATGTGGAGATAAACGATCATCGCAAATGTATATTTGAGAGATTGAGAGAGAGAGAGTGAGGAGGAAGTGAGTTGGCGTACCTAAAGTGCTTCGAAACCACCACGAAGTCTGGATTTGCTTGTACAGTTTCATCAGACGGATAACTCACTCGTGTGTAGACGAACTGCAGATGGACATGAATGGAGCATCATCGAACCAAAAAATGTAGAGTGATAAGTACATCTGATCGCCTCTACATGTACAATTGCATCGCTTGCAGCAAAACCACGAATATGGAGACAAACGATCATCACGAATGCATATATGGGCGATAGAGAGAGAGAGAGAGAGAGAGAGAGAGAGCGGGAGGAGGAAGTCAGTTGGCATACCTGAAGTTATCCGAAACCACCGCGAAGTATGGATTTGCTTTTACAGTTTCACGGACGGATCACTCTCTCGTTTGCAGACGAACTGCAGATGGACATGAACGAAGCATCATCGAACCAACAAACGGAGAGTGACAAATACACCCGATCG